>CM062819.1:454229418-454472540 GCA_031772625.1 Pinus tabuliformis
AGGTCTTTTCCAATTCCAAAACAAAGCCACTACTTAAAGTTAAATAACATGTTCCTATATCTTTTACATGCGAGCCCATCTTGTTTCCTGATAAGATGCTTTGCTCACTTCCCACTGGCTTCCTTAGGTTTTGCAAACCTTGCAAGAAATTTGAAATGTGAATTGTTGATCCAGAATGAATCCACGATGTGTTAATATTAACGTTAACCATATTAGATTCATAACAAACAAACGAGATTACTTCCTTAAGTTCGGGAATGTCACAATGAATTCCAGAGAAATTTGCAAGTTGTACTACTGTATTAAAAAATCACATGCTTATGTTAAAATTGAGGATTAATAAACTTTCATGTTTTACCAATGTAAATCATGCTAAAAAGAATTGAATCAAATGACATAAAAATTTCCTGTGGGCTAAATTTTCAATTCAAACAGATTCAATAAAACTTTATTAATTCATAACTCCTGTCGGTAGGTTATGAAATTTTATCCTAATTAATTACATAAATATAATAAAAATTCCTGTGGGATAAAATTTATTATATTCAATGTAAATCATGCTAAAAAGAATTGAATCTAATGACATAAAAATTGCCTGTGGGCTAAATTTTCATTTCAAACAGACTCAATAAAACTTTATGATAAAACTTATTAATTCATAACTCCTGTGGGTAGGTTATGAAATTTTATCCTAATTAATTAGATAAATATAATAAAGATTCCTGTGGGATAAAATTTATTATATTCAGTCTAATTAATTACAATTTAATGTCTAAATAATCTTTATGTGATCTAACCAATCAAAATATATAATTTTATTTAATTAAAGATGTTGTGGCTATTCTCTAATTAATTAAAATTATATGGATCACTAGACATTATTTTTGTTGCATAAACAAAACTTAACCAGAGAGAAAAATAATGTTTACTGAAAGGAGTAAGTCAAAATGACATTTTAATAAACTCCATATAACTGTAATAATTCTCCAGCAAAATAAAAAATTAAGGTTAAAGCAGTCAGCATTACCGAAAATGACTACTTTGATTGTTTAATTAAATTTAAATTAAATTTCAACAACGCTAATCTGAACTTCATGCAAAATAAACACCCAAGTAGATGCAAGCGCTTGCTCACAATGAAACTGCTCTTCCATCTCAGGTTGGTTTGCCATAAAGCAGCTGACAGAGGGATTCCTTGCTTACTGGTGGGTGTTATTTTTTTCTTACATCCTTTACAATGAAAAATAGATACAAACCTTTACCAGGCAAGCCGTCCAAGTAGCCTTTCTTGTGCATACCAATTCTATTTTTATATATAGAGTACCGTATTGGAATTCGAGTTGGGTATCTATGTCTCGAAGCCACAAATAGGATCGCTTCATTTTTCAGAATGCCATGTTTCAACAACTAAAATAATAAAAAAAAAGTACTAAGACTTCGCCTTAGAAGTTCGAAACATCGACAAGACAAACTCGCAGGTAGAAAAATTCAGGATATTTTATAACTCAATGATTTGTATGAGTAAACTTAAAATTTAACTTCGGATTTCAATCAAAGTTCCAATGAGAAAGCAATAGATAGGGTTTAGCCTATTTTGAAAGTTAATTATTTTCCATTGTACGGATCAGCTAGTTCAATTAACCTAAGCTAGTTGCATTTACTGAAAATCTATTTTCAGTTTCTTGCCATAAAACTTCCATTATAAATATGTACTCATTTGTAATATAAACACACACAATTTTGGATCTACAAAAAAAAAAATGAGAAAAACCCATTCATATAATACACTAATGGCCGCCACCAATAAAATCGAGAAACTGAAAATATAGCAAGCCCTGTCGAAATTTCGATCGAGAAACGAGATTCGCCCTTTAGAAAAAACCATGATACTACTTCAAAAAATATTTCAGTGCACCACATTCAGCCAAGGGAGTTGTATACCTTCGCTGAATTTTCCAACGCACGCAGGAAGCTTTTCAAGTAGTTATTAGAATATAGTGAAAATATAGGCAGAGAATAAATAAATCACTGTTCCTGACACCTTTCTATAACGTAAATACATCACTTATACCTATTTCCTTGCTGCTTCTCATAAAGAAAATACATGAAGTGCACTTCTTGTTTAAAAACTCCACAATTGACATATATGTTATGAGCATAGTTTGATTCTGATAATTTTCTGATTTAGGCTATCATCTTAATACACAAATATGATAGAAAGCGTATACCCTTGAGAACTTGAGAGCATTAATTGAAAGAATCATGCTGAACAAAACTCACAGATCAGATGCATAAATTTGTAATCTACTCTTATCAATAATGCTGTTTAAGTTGCGGCCTTGGAAACGATATACACGAAGTATCCCTCCAGATTATCACCATTTTGTGTAAGTCGATCAAATATTTTACTTGGTGCTTCGAATATGGTCACAAGATTTTGATTCATGGGGTTTTGTTCTTCTGATTAGAGCCTTAGTTCTGGACACGCATTTTACCGAGGATATATGGTAACATCCGCATTATGTTATTTGCCAGATTCTGTTTCTGTATTTGGATTATATTGCGGATACAAATAATGAATGTTGTGCATAAAATCTAAAATATAAAATCCCCATTGATCACCAAAATCTAAGAAACAGAGGCGGCGAGAGAAAAATAGGAATTCGTTTCTTGGCCAACACACAGCAAGGCAGAGGTAAAAGAGCTCCGATACCAAATGTAAGAAAATTAAAACAACGATTCTGCATGCGGAAAAAATTCAATGAATCGTTGAAACTTAATGCCCAGGGATATGAATTACCTCCAGCCATTAGTGAAACTCTTGATGCAACTTCTTTCTGAAAACCACGCTCCAGCTATCCAAGAAGAAGAAAATAATACAGAAAATCTGAAGGCACTTCCCAGCTCCGCTATCTCAGCTAGATGGTGTAAAAACTGAAGGGGATTGAGATGCAAGCTTGGGGACCAAACAGATGAATTTATAGCCAAGCTTCCATAAGGCTTCTGATAGCTATGTGTCAGATGTCCCACAGATCAAGGCAGAGAACTCCAGATGGAGTAATGGACCACTTCAGTGGCTCCCAACAATAAATTTATTAACTGCAGTTGATTTCCTTAACTTAAGGAAACTACTGCAGTTGGTTTCCATAAGTTAAGGAAAGACTGCAGTTTAAATTCCATAATTGTAGGCAGCAATTGTGCAAAAATTAATGGAGCTTAACATCTTCTACATTACAATTTGAATGATGTTCGTTTATAACCATCTTCTACATGGTTTTATCACTATAGTGTTTGCGGATTGATGTTTTTTTTCATTAAATATAAATATTGTGTGATTGTTAATTAATTGGATCTAAGGTATTTAGTTTAACTAATATAATTTTTATTTTGGTGATTGGTTGAAATATTTTTTCAATTAATTGATTGTGTAGTTAATATAAAAATTTTATTTTTAACGTGTTTATAAGTGTAATTGATCTAATATACAATAAATTATAAATTTTAATGTGTAAATTGATTTCACAATTTAAATTAATACTATAATGATTAGATCTTCGTTATTACCATACTCCACTCCACTTAATAACAAAAATTTTGTGATCATAAGTTACTTATCATGGAAATATATCTCATCTATTATACCATTTCCATGATATCTCATCTATTATACCATTTAATCAGTAATCTCTATTAAATATTAAAACGCAAAAATCTTTAAAAACTTTAAAAAATATCCAAATCTAAATTAAATTTTCATTCATACACGATTCAAACTTCAATCACAGAGATAGACATCCACCTAAAATAAATAAATATATATATAGACATCCACCTAAAATAAATAAATATAGCATATCACTTTGAATATCATGCCTCTATTCAAGTTAAACACAATTGTATCATCTGCCAGTTCCCTCAAACATCTCAGTTAACACATTTGGCGAGACACAGCTAGGCATGAACTCCAACACACTTAACACACGTACGACACATAGCTAAACATAAACTCGAACACACGTACGAGACATAGCAAAACATGAACGAACAATCATAACACATAGCACATACGAACAACAACAACATGGGGTGCTCCACATCAGCATGAGAGGAGAGGAAAGGAATGCGAGAGCGGACGTATAGATTCATCAAGAAGGATGCTATGAAATTTAACAAAGCTTGAATTTGTTGGACCTCTCCAACGGTAATATTCTCGATCCATCATTCCACGTCTCACAACGGCAATGTAATACAATTTGAATTTGGATGGTTTATAATTGCGTTCACATCGTTCCATCATCATCATTATCTTTTCTGTTTGTTGGACAGCAATACATATTTATATAAAAAAACTATTTAGTTTTATTATTGGAAATATATATTTATATAAAAATTTCCATTTAATTTTATTACTATTTTTATGGTAATATTTTATATATATTATTTACTTGGAGATTGTAATTCTTATTTGTCTTTATTTATAAGAGTTTTTTATTATTCCTTAGATTATTAAATTCAAATATTTTTAAAATGATGTGTGGTTGAAATATTCTCTCAACCAAATACTTGTGTGTCCAAAATAATCAACTTATTTTGAAACAACACTAAATATATTTATATATTAACTTATTTGATGTAAATATACCATATATAAAAAATGCATACTCAAATCTTAAATTATTCCATCTTTCGAAACCATTATTACAATTTAAATTATATTAATTTATAACCATCTTCCTCATAATTTTATCATCTTCTAGTTGGCGACATTTAATCCCGTCCTCCTTATGATGACTGGGTCAATGCTATAATGATTCTTATCTTCATCATTGTGATATCCAACTGCACTTCATAACGAGGTTTCAAAAAATTCGTTGGGTTAGATTATCAATATAATAAGTTGCAAAGAAAATATGTAAAATTTGTTTTTCAAACTAAAGTTGTGAACTATTAAAACTAAATAAGGGTGAAAATATTCACGATTTTTCATTGAACTATTAAAACTAAATAAGGGTGAAAATATTTACAATTTTTCATTTCCATTGTTTAAAAGTAATAATAATAATAATAAGATAAAATCATTAATTTAAAATAAATTAATATTATTTTTACATTTATGAGGGGTATTGGATAGACGGTGATAGAGTGTTTTGTTAAGGCATTCTTTTATGTGAAGTCACCGGTTCAATTCCTTGCTCCAATCAGAATAATATATTAAATATGATGAAGATGTAATTCCACCAAGCTTACAATATATATATTATTTTTACATAATTATTAACCTAATATAACTGTAAAAAAATATTAATTTTAACTAAAAAAATTATATATATATATATACTTACTTAACTTTGATATTTCTGAAATTTAAAAATAAATATTAAGAAACACCATGCTTTGTTGTTAAAAAGCACTAAATAAAATCAATAAGATATCCAATCCCCTTGCTCTATTGCTAAAAAACATAGAATACATTGATTTGATTTCCACAAAACCCTTTAAAATTTCTCTTTCATAATCCATGTCTTATCTCATAATCCATATATGTGTTCTGGTTTTTCTCACAATTCACTTACATTAATGGCAAGGATTTTTTAATTCTAATTATATAATTAATTACATCTTAAATTTTAAGTGTTATTAAAAAAATTAGTAATAAAGTTTTTTATATCTAGTCAAAATATTACAATAATAGTTAATGTTTTATAATTTATCAAACATATTAAACATTTTTATTTAAATACATGAAATCAAAAAAATTAAAAATATTATAATATTTGAATAAAAAACTGCAAAAAAATATTATAATGTTTTAATAAAAAGCTACAGATTTAAATTATGATGGATGTCTTAATAAGAAGTAAATTTAATTATACCCCACAAAAACAACAAAATATAACCAAATGAATAATAAATACATTTAGAAATCCGCAGATATAATTAGAATTAGAATTGCTTTTCTAATTAACTTTAAAATTTATTTATACTTATAAAAAATGTAATTCTAATTTCATTTTTTAAAAATAAAATTAAATAAAAATTTCCAACCATCATATCTTTCGTCAAATTATTGAACATTTTTTTTTTTAATAAATAATCATTCATAATTTAACTTTGATATTACATGATTCATAATTTAACTTTGATATTACAGGATTAGTTTTATACAACACACCATCGATTTGAAATACTACCTATTTTATACCACATACATTTATTTCCACAATCGCATTTTCTTTTAAAACAAATATATTTTTAAAATAAAAGAGCATTTTAAATAAGATTCGTTGTGTAAAAAACATTGAACTAAAGCACTATATATTTTATAATAGATGATGATGGTGGTGGTGGTTAACGTCCACTGAGACCAAATTTTGGTCTATTGGACCTAAAGAAACAGATTATTTAGTTTGGTTTAAGATTTTATTCCTATGCTCAAAAAGCTTGGAGAGAAGCCTCCCGAGCTCACTGTAATTTTGACAACGTAAAAGGCTAGGAAGGTCAGTTTTGCAACAAAGATTTTGAAACTGAGATCTAATGTGGTTGTACACGGGGCACTCTAAGAGGAAGTGATTTTCATCGTCGATGTTCGTATTCTCACAGAGATGGCAGAACCTTTCAATCCATGGTGTTTTAGGAACTAGCCAATGACCTGTTTCACTATGGAGCTCATCAGAGTTCGTTCTAATCTTGGCTATATTAATTTTGTTCTTTGAGTTAGTTAAAATAGAGAGATACTTTTGATCTTCTAGGGTGGGGTTGATGACCTCCTTACAATATCTTAATTTACTTTTAGCTGCTAAATCTTTCTCACACTAGATTTTTTCTTTGAACTTAGAAGTAACAATATTTTTAATGTTATTAATGTTTTGCAATGCAACATTCTCGTCGATCTCCCAATGGTTTAACCAGGCCCTGGTGCATTTATACCAACCTCGTTTGAGCCTTAGGTGGTTTTGGTTGGAATTTAAAGCTAGCTTAGGAAGTCTATGGTCTCCTATGTTATTGAGTTTGTGCTTGTACAATAGAAGCCTAGTCATAGCTAGGCTCTCAATAGGGGAAAGACCCACTTTTATAAGGAGAATAGGATAGCGTGTGTTTCTTTTAATTTTGAGGTTATACATTATAAAACACTTCTGGATTTGCTCAATCTTTCTCCAAGATTCTCTAGAGATGCTACAACCCCAAACCTCACATCCATATAAGATAACCAGAGTGACTAAAGTTTCGAAGAGAAACTTCTTTCTATCCCACATTAGGATGTTTGCCCTTTTAGAATTATTTTTAAGACCAAAATAAGCTTTCCATACCCCATGAATCCTTTTCTCAATGCTATAGTTTCAGTTGAGCGTGTGATGAATATCAATTCCTAGGTACTTGTAGTAAGACACTTCCTCCAAGTTATTATTGTCATACATAAAATTAGCATAAGTGTACTTCTTGGATTTGATAATCATAACTTTTGTTTTGTCAGTGTTAACAATCATACCATGGTAGAGAAAAAATCCTTAAGAAGTATGAGTTGCTTATCAAGATTAGATGGGCACCTTGCAAGAAGAATAATATCGTCAGCATAGAGAAGAAGGACGATGACTATCCCAACTAAGATCGTGCCAGCACATCCCGCTTCCTCTAAACAACCTTCTAGCTTGTCGATGTAAATGCCAAATAGGGTAGGGGAGAGGGGGCAACCTTGTTTAACTACGATATTACACTTAATATCTTTTGACCACCCCTCATTGCTCTTTAACTTTGCAATTACATTCTCGTATAACCTTATAGTAGAAACTCTCAACTCAAGAGGAACCTTTAGCTCTTCTAATCTATTCCAAAGGTTGTTTCTAGGAACCATATTGAAAGCCTTTATAAAGTCCACAAAGCAACAAAAGAGATTAGATTCATCATTTCAGCATTCCTCCACAATGATCCTAAGCGTAACAAGGTGGTCTATTGTTGAGTGTTGCTTTCTAAAACCCACTTGGCCTTTAGTCTGCTTACCTTCACTTTCAAGCCATATGATCAAATTACTTTCCAAAATAATACCGTATAACTTGGCGAGGAGAGCGCTGATCATAATTGTCCGATAATTAGAGGGGTTGTTTGTATCCCCACTTTTAAAAATAGGGATAATGAGGCTTTGAGTCCATGGTTTAGAGAACCCTTGCTTGACCGCTTGATTGAAAATCTTGTGAATGTGGGGGATGAGGACAGGACCTCCAATTTTTAAGATTTCCACTTGGTAACCTTCAATGTCCTTAGCTTTCCCATTAGTCAAGCGATTAACCCCAAAATCAATGTCTTCTAATGAGAAAACTTCTTTCGTTGTGAGCAGGGTTTCAAAGTTATCCATGACATTTGGAGATTCATAAAGCTTTTCAAGATAGGAATTCTAGTCTTGTAAGGTAATTTTATTATTATCTTTAGTATTCCTAGTTAGAATTTGCCTCTAGAATTTCTTAGGAGCTACCTTAGAGAGGTGTAAGAGATTCTCTTGTCTTTTACAAATATACTGCATTTTTTTTCCTTTTAGTTAGGGCTTTGTATATTTTTATCTTGCCAATTTTAAGAGATTGATCAATAACTTCCTTAATTGCTCTCCTCAAAATTTTACAATCTTTGTCATACCATGGGTTGGTTTTGCTATTTATTTTATTACTTGAAACTTCAATTGAGAACCTGTTAATAGAATATGAGAGGGTTGTAGTAAAATTATGATAGAGACCTTCTATGTTGTCTATACTAGATAAAAGAAACAAATTAATTTTTAATTCATTTAGAATGAGATTTTTTTTATTTCTATCAAATATTAACTTCTTTTGGCTATAAGGATTATATCCTATGGGATATCTATGCATGACAAAATTGAGAGTTATAAGTAAAGGCTTATGATCAGAGTCAGGGTCGTGGTCGTTTAATATGTCAAAATTTGTTATTTCATTTTATAGAGGGAGATCAGAGATAACATACTCTACCACGCTACTACCAAGCCCATGGATTCAGGTCATCTGGCTAGAATTGGGCCACTTCTTTAGATCATTGCAACTTATGAGATCCTGAGCACTGCAGAGCTTGACTAGCTCCAACCAAAACAAATTCTCCCCGAGGTCTTGAGAGCTCCTTTTGTACTGACTAGCCAGAGGAAGGTCTTCGTCTAACCAAAGAGGATTAGGGTTGGAATGATTGCTTAGAATAATAGCTTGGTTGCTTGAAATTCGAGCATTAAAGTCACCCATTAAAATGATATTTCCTTCATTCCGTAGGCTAGAAATATCATTCTCTAAACCATTGTAAGGACTATTTTTATCTAGATTATTTTTCTTATAGAAGTTAGAATTGATGGGGGGAAATAACAGATTGCTATGTAGGTCTTTTTATCATAAATGTCAGTAATTTCTATCTAACTATATTGGTTGTAAGGGTCATTTTTATAAATCTTAGCATGGGGAGAGATGTTCTTCTTAACGTAACAATTTATACCACCAATGCCTCTACGGGAGGATCGCTTTTTCCAGGTAGACCATAATGTAAAGCCATCTATGTTAGGTACCTTAGACTCTTCGTGCTCCCAAGTTTCAACAAGAAAAATAATATCAACATCATTGGAAATCCAACTCAGCTTGGGGCCTTTGTTCCATGGAAAGCCCCGACAGTTCCAAGAAAGAATCCAGAGCATGTTAAATTGCTATTATTATCATCTTTTTGGTTTCTATTTCGAATAACTACTTTTCTATTTCTGATTATTGCCCATTTTCCTTCCTTCCTAGGTTCCTTTACCTTTTGAACCTCCTTTCTCAATTCTGCTTGATCTTCTGGAATGAGATCTCCATTTATAAATATTCTCATTCCTTTTAGACT
The DNA here is from genome assembly GCA_031772625.1 of Pinus tabuliformis. NCBI lineage: Eukaryota > Viridiplantae > Streptophyta > Pinopsida > Pinales > Pinaceae > Pinus > Pinus tabuliformis. The sequence continues at coordinate 454,239,271 of CM062819.1, forward strand.
TGAGGTTTTACTGAGATGTTCCTACTTATGGTTAATAGTGCACACCTTTATTCAGATCAGCCTTCATTTATTCTTAGTTAGTTTCCCCAACCTTGTTGCTTCTGTGAGACACGTTGTTTCAATTTGTAATATGTTATGTAATTTTTTCTGGGCTATGCCTAAAGTATCCTTGTCTACCTCCTTTTTCAAACTGAAGATTATAAGGTTCAAGGCCCTTTTGTTACGCTCATGCTCTAATTCTATCAATTTTTTCATTGCATCTTTAATTGGTTTGATATCTAATTTACGCGCCACACTATTTAGGGTGAGGAGGCTATTCACTTTTTCTTCTAGCTCTTTAATCATGTCCTTCATTTTAAGACTTTCTAAAGTATTAGCATCTACTTGCTGGGATGTTTGGTTCATATCTTGGTTTTGTTTTTCTATAACCTGCAACCTAGTCTCCATTGCCTCCCTCTTATTCTCTAATAGTTCTATTTTATTTTCTATTTGTTTTTGGATATTGTCTTCAAAAGATGTGAATTTATTTTCCAGCATGGCTGCTAACTCTGTTTGTAGCTTGACTTCTCTTTCTTCTCTTTGTTTGTCTAAAGACTCTATATAATCATAGAGGCTCTATAGAGTAACTGTGTTAGGTCTACCTTTGGTAATCTTTTGTAATTGTGATGAATTATTCATACTTGAAAATATATGAGTAGATATGTATTAGAAAAATATAAGGAATGTTTGTACCTGATCTCAGCAAGCCGGACCACAGGCGCATTCGCCCCAGATTGTTTTTCTATTACTGCAAAGAGATCGTGAATTATTACCGCAGGGAGATAGTAAATTATGACCGCAAAGATCATAAATTATTACCACATAGAGATTGTAAATTATTACCACAATCACATTTTCTTTTAAAACAAAGATATTTGTAACTTAAAATAAAATAACACTACATATTCTATATCGTGTACATTTACTTCCACAATCACATTTTCTTTTGAAACCAAGATATTTCTAACTTAGAATAAGGCTTTAAATATGGTCATATTACGTTTGGGCCACTGCTTGAACTTGTGTAATCTCAATAATTTCATTTCATATATTTATAGTTTTTAATATTATAATAAATGGCATTTTAATGTAGATATATTCAAAATTAAAATTAAAATAAATATATATTTTTTTCTTAATTGGTCTACTCCTATATTGATACAAAAATGATATTACAGAGAGGCAGATGCCTCGAGAGTTCTAGCCATGGAATTGGCATTCTTACAAAAAACTCTTGACGTACTTACTAGAGAACCTGCGTATGGACTTACATCAGGATTTGTAGTATCTAAAAACATTAGATTCTGAATCTTGACAGTGACCCAAACTAATCCATACAGTGACTAAAAACTAACCCATACAGTGACCAGGACTGACTTGTGCACAGCTAGCTCTTGGACAGATTCCAACATAAACATAAACATAAACATAAACAGACACCAACATATAAGAGAAAGCCGCCCTCATAGTGGAGACCGACATATAGAATTGACAGAGTCCTGATTCAGCGAGCTTACAAGCATGAAAACTATGTATCCAGAGGGAGTTGAACTTATTTATTCGACAACTGACCAAAAAACCAAAGGCACAGACTAGTTCAATCTTCATCCGAGGTTGATGGTTGTTCTTCTATAATTCGACACCCAAATTGGTATGAGTCTTTGGATTCAGAAGGATGGGCCGCAGAACTTGAAGTGTCACCTCCCACTCGTGCGCTTGGGCCAGCATTTGCATCTGTATTCATAATTGGAAAACTGCCTGAATCTTGGCGTTGGGAGACGTTTTGGTCTGCCATCCTATGTTTCAGAGGAGCCCCAGGATTAACCTCCCCCGAACCCACAGCATCCTCACACATTTCGACTGTCACTGAAAAGATGAAGGATGAGTTTCCAAGAGAACAGGGAATGCGGAATTGGGCTGTATGCGAGTGAGAATGATGTGAACAAACTTCAGCTGTGACTTGCCCTCTTCCCCTGCCCCTGCCACTTCTTGTAGCAGGATATCTGTTGCAGCAGAACTCCGAAGCGTCCGACGAGGGGTCCGAAGTGGTAGAGGATGGCTGGCGGGAGACTTAGCCACGAGAATTGCCCCGTTTGCACCCCATTTTGGGTCATTCTCTAGGCATTTTGTGAACAACAAAACTGAAAAAAGGAGAGGGAATGGTACGGAAGTGACTGAGGAGTAAGCACACCGAATGTAATAGAGACTGAGCACGCTGATAACTATCAGCGCCATGAACCAGAGCCGAAGGGAAGCAGGGGATGGAGTTGGCACTTGAGGAATAGCAAGGAGCTGCCACCTCATTGAACCTGAAAGCGCGCGGAGGAGAAATAGGAGTGAGGACCAGATCAGGCACCATCGCAGATAAAACGAATTCAAGGGAGGGCAGCGTTAATGGTGCAATTAATAAGTTTGTGCGAGACCATGTCTCCATCCTGCTGTAGATACATCTGGCGATTGTGAGCGGCCACGCGCCCACCCTCCATGCCACCTTCGTACCCTTGAGCTGACTATTCACCCACATTCGGGATAAAATAAATATATTTTAATAATATATATAATTCCATTTTATTTTTACTATAATTAATATTTTTTTTATATAAATTTGAGTTTTATAATTTAATAATTCACATAATTTAAAAACATTAATAATAATTAATATCTAAATAACTTTGTATTTAAAAATTTAGATATATAGTAAAATTATCATAATCTATTTTAAGTTTATATTTATTAAATATTGAAAGATATTAAATCTCTCAAAATATAAATATGATTTTGAGTGCAAAATTTTACAATAGAATAAGTCTTCTAAAGTTTTAATTTAGTTATTAGTAATTATTATGTGGATGTTAGAGATTTTATTTCTATGAAATATGTCTGAATTCTATAGTAGTAATCACAAATGAATGGTTAAGATTCATCTCCAAGTTCATTATGATTTTTTGATAAAAATAAATTCATTAAAGGAAATGATATATCAACATATGTCATGTTGGGTATGTGGTATTGATAAGAATAGACCCATCTTGACTATGGATGTACCAATACATGAGAGCGATCAAATATTTCAAGATGAAAACCTTGAGAGATTTGATTCATCTTATCACCTAAGGATCCTTATTTAACATGGATTTATGATAGCTCTTAATAATATTATTGATATTTATAAATTTCACATGATTAGATATAAAATTGTTCTCATTTATAAATTATTAACACCTTGATTTAATAACTATCTAATATCCACTAAATAATTTTAGTAGTAGCGAGGATAAGGGGCGAGGATAGGGGTTAGACATCTCTAAAAATTAATTATAACATTTCTGGTGTTTAGATTTAATTAAAATTTGTTAATAAACTACATTGAATTAAATATTTATAAAATATTTTGATTGTGAAATGAGTTATGGTTTTTCGGCATCAGGTATTGGTAAGGCATGGTAAGCCATGGTACAAGTCCATGGTAGTGTGAGAAAGCATATTTACAAGCTAAAATATCCATAGAAATGCGGGGTTGATTATTCATGATTGTGAATATTGTTATAATGTAAGTTTATTACAAGTATTAAGATTTATTAATTAAGTCTAAATATTGTTACTGAATTATTATTTCAATTTTATGCTTAAATGGATCTTAAATTACAGCTAGTATTTACATGTTATATATTTTAATGGGATATTCATATTATGGTTTTCTTTGATATAAAAAAAATATTCATAATTTTATTAATAAAAGAAAAATTATAGTATAACAAATTGAATTTTACTATTTTTTAATTTTTATTATTAATTATATCAACATTTAAATATATACACTCATTTATATTGTATCATCTCCCTCTAATGACTCTATATTACTTTAACATACTAGTTTTTAATTGATCATACATGTAAATGTTTACAAATAAAAATTCAGATCCATAAAATATCATCGAGGTTGATGTAGAGTGTCTCTCAATAAGTTATAGTATTGTAACAAAATCTATTTACAACTTAAGAATTTTCATGGTAAAGTAGGGGCGAATATCCATTATTAAGAATACTATTACATGTCTTTTTAAATGCATATATGTTTAATTATATAGTATTTTTTTAATTAATAATCAAATCAATTTAAAATAAAGTTAAAATTTTATGGTTTTTTCTTATTTTGGGCAATGTGAGATGTATTATGGGGTAAGTATTTTAATGTTTATCATGGATTGATGCCCATCAATATTTACCAACCATTTAATTTGTATAAGTGTGCTATTATTATTTTTATTTATAAATTTCATATCTTTACATAAAAATATTCTTTTTATCTTATTTTATAAAACTATTATATGAAAATATTTTATTTCAGTAATGCATATTTTGAATTTTTGAATTTATCAAGTGTTTTTATTGAATTTTTATCATTATTTTTTTAATTAAACCTCTATCATCATTATTATTACATTTAAAATATTATTTTATATGCATACACACACATATATATAATCTCTCTCATATTAAAATGTAAAACCTTTATCAAAATAATTAGCTAAATAACTAACCACAAATTAGAATAAAATAAAATACTAACTTGAATATTGTAAAAGTAATAAAAATATGAGAAAATTAACTATAAATTTATATATTTTTAGTATTTAATTTAAAGTTTATTTAATATATATAAAAAATAAAAAAATGAGATTAAAGATTTTAATCCTTTTGATATTTGTTTTGGTTTGTCAAGTTTTTACATTAAGTTTGAGAAACTGTGAGCGAGTATCTAAACTATCAAAAACACTCGAGATGACACCAGTACTTAACATGGATGGTTTTTTTACCAAAAAGTTTTAAATCAGTGATTTTGATGTCATAGAGTGACTTAACAATACACATTTTATGCCAATTATTTTGAAAAATTGAAAATAACCAATAATTACATTAATCAATTTCATACTTTAAATTCTATACTATCATTTGGCTTGGGATTGATCTTCAAAGTAGAATTGGTGCTCTTTAGTGACCACTTGGAACAATATATTTCAATCTCCCAACCTCTTTGATTTACACGTCGACATTTGATCAAAAAGTAATCCGATAGTTTGTCGGGTTTCATCAGAGGTGCTTGGAATCATCTCATCAATAGGCCACCACATTAAAAAAAAATGGATAGGTTGTTCTACACGGTCAATGGTTTGAGAAGCTAGTATGATCAACATTCATTATTAGTGGAAGAAATTTAGATTGCAGAAATTCAGGGCATTTTGATCTAAATCGATGTTAAAAATAGCTAGCACAAAATGTGGTTGAAAAACACCATAAGAGTTAATGGTATAGATCTAATATTATTGATAATATTAATATTAAAAAATATATACAATAATAAAAATACTAACAAAAATAACTATTATAATAAAAATATTATTATTAATATTAATTATTATTATTATAATTTTAACATAATTATGGTTATTATTATTATGATTATTATTAATAATTGATATTACTACTAATATTAATTAATATTAATATTATTATTATTTATTAAAAGGTATAAATATTGTTTTTAATTTTTTTTACTTAATATTTTCTAATTAACTAAGTGTAAAAGATTTATATTAAACTCAATGGATTTCTATTAAGGGAATAATAAATATAAGAGATGAATACTAAAAACCTATGGTGTTATAAATCTAAGGGAATAAACTCTAAACCCAAGTGATTAATATTATAAACCCAAGTTACATAAACCCTAAGATAATCACGGTTGACCATGGTCTAATATGGTCGATTTTTATATTGAGACAATATTTGTCACAATACCACATTGGACCATGATTAACCACGGTTCACAATAATTGATTTTCATACGGTGACCATATTTGTCGCAATACAATGTTGGACCATGGTTGATTTTCATATTGAGAAAATATTTGTCACAATGTGACGTTGGACCATGGTTGGCAATGATTATAAACCTAAAGGATTTATATTAAACCCAAGTATCAATATTATAAATTCTATGAATAATATTACCCTAGGAATATGAACCTTTAGATTAATAAACTCGAAGGATTGATATTGGAAACCCAAGAGATTAATATTATAATCCCAATGTATATAAACCCTATGATAAATATTATAAACCATAAAATAAATATGGTTACCGATGGTTTACCATGGTTGATTTTCATATTGAGACAATATTTGTCACAATGGGATGTTGGACTATAATAGACCATAGTTGACCATTGTTTTATTTTCATATTGAGAAAATATTTGTCACGATGTGACTTTGGACCATAGTTGACAATGTTTATAATCCCAAGGGATTTATATTAAACCCTAGGGTTAATATTGTAAACCCTATGAATAATATTATACCCTAGGAATATAAAGTTGTAAATTAATAAACCTAAGGGATTGATATTATAAACCCAAGGGAATAATAAACCCAACAAATTAATTCTAAAATCCCAAAATACTGTGAACCTAAGGGAATAATATTAAAATCAAATGTTTAATATTATTATCCCAAGGTATATAAACGCTAAGATCAATGTTATAAACCATAAAATAAATATGGTTGATTGTGGTTCATCATGGTTGAGCATGATTGATTTTCATATCAAGACAATCTTTGTTACAATATGATGTTATATTTATATTAAACATAATGATTTATATTATAAACATAAGGAGTTATATTATAAACCCTATGAATATTATTACACCCTAGGAATATTAACCCTTAGATTAATAAGTCGGACAGATTGATATTACAAACTCAAGTCAATAATAAACCCAAGTGAATAAACATGGTTGACCATGGTAGATTTTCATTGTGAGACAATTTTTTTCACAATGTCATAATGGACCATGGTTGAGTATGATTATAAACCCAAGGGATTTGTATTAAATCATATGATTAATATTATAAAGCTTATCAATAATATTGTACCCTCGGAATATGAACCCTTAGCTTAGTAAACCCAAGGGATTGATATTATAAACCCAAGGGATTATGTCTAAAACCACAAGGGATTAGAAACGAAAGGGAATAATATTAAACTAAAGGGATTAATATTATAAATACAAGGTATATAAACCCTAATATAAATATTATAAACCCTAAAATAAATATGGTTGACCATGATTAATTTTCATATTGAGACAATATTTGTGTCAATATGACACTGAACCATGGTTGAGCATAATTTATTTTCATACCAAGACAAGCTTTGTCACAATGCGCCGTTGGAACATGGTTTTTTTTCATATTGAGAAAATATTTGTCACAATGTGATGCTGGGCCATGGTTGACCAAGATTATAAACCCAAGGATTAATATTATAAAACCTATGAATAATATTATAAACCATAAAATAAACATGGTTGACAATGGTCGACCATGCTTCATTTTCTTATTGAGACAATATTTGTCACAATATACATTGAAACATTGTTGAGCATGATTTATTTTCATATTGAGACAATATTTGTGATAATGCAATGTTGGACCATGGTTGTGTTTAATATTGAGATAATCTTTGTCATAATGCGACGTTGGACCATGGTTGACCATGATTATAAACTCAATGGATTTATAATAAATCTAAGGGATTTATATTAAAGTCAAGGATTAATATTATAAACTCTTTGAATAATATTGCACCCTAGGAATATCAACCCCTAGATTAATAAACCTAGGGAATTGATATTATAAATCCTGGTAAATAATAAACTGGAATGATTAATACTAAAAACCCAAGGGAATAATATAAAGCCCAAAATTAATATTATAAACCCTAGGTATATAAACCCTAAGGTAAATGCTATAAACCGTAAAGTAAACATGGTTTACCATGATTGATTTTCATATTGAGACAATCTTTGTCACCATATGACATTAGACCGTCATTGACCATGGTTGATTTTCATATTTGAATAATGTTTGTCATAATGTAACATTGGACTATCGTTTACCATGATTGATGATGGTTGACGATGGTTGACAATGGTTGACCATGGTTGATTTTCATATTGAGACAACCTTTGTCACAATGTGGCGTTGAACCATGGTTGACTATAGTTGAAAATGGTTTATTTTTGTGTTGAGACAATCTTCATCACAATGTGACATTGGACCATAAATGAACATGGATGACCATGAATATAAACCTGAAATATTTATATTATTTCCTAGGATTAATATTATAAACCCTATGAATAAGATTATACCCTAGGAATATGAATCCTTATATTAATAAACCAAAGGAATTGATATTATAAACCCAAGGGATTGATATTGTAAACCTAAGCTATACAAACCCTAAGATAAATACAATAAACCTTAAAATAAACATGGTTGACCATGATTTACCATGATTTACTTCCATAATGAGACAATCTTTGTCACAATGTGACGTTGGTCAATGGTTGACCATGCTTGATTTTAATATGGTGACAATCTTTGTCACAATGAGATGTCAGACCATCGTTGACCATGATTGACCATTGTTATAAACCCAAGAGATTTATATTAAACCCTAGTATTAATGTTATAAACCTTATGAATTATATTATATGGTAGGGATATGAACCCTTATATTATTAAACCTAAGGGATTGATATTATAAACCCAATAGAATAATAAACTCAAGGGATTAGTTCTGAAATACTAAGGTATTATAAACCCTAGGGAATAATATGAAAGCAAAATGATTAATAGTAAACCCAGGGGATTAATATTAAACCCAAGGGATTAATATTATATATCCTAGGCATATAAACTCTAAGATAAACATTATAAACCCTAAAAGAAATGTAATTGACTATGACTAGCCATGGTTTAATTTGATATTGAGATACTTTTTCTCACAATCTCACATTGGATCATGGTTGACCATGGTTGACAATGGTTGAACATGGTCGAAAATGGTCGACCATGGTCAATTTTCATATTCAGACAAACTTGTCACAATGTGACATTGGACCATGGTTGGTCATATTAACACAATCTTTATCATAATCGACGTTGTACCATGGTTGAAAATGGTTTATTTTCATATTGAGACAATATTTGTCACAATGTGATATTTGACCATGGTTGACTATGCATGACGATAATTATAAACCCAAGGGATTTATATTAAATGCTAGGATTAATATTATAAACCCTATGAATAATACTATACCATAGGAATGTGAACCCTTAGATTAATAAATCAAAGGAATTGATATTATAAACCCACAAGATTAATATTAAAAATCCAAGGGATTATAAACACAAGGGAGTAATATTAAACTGAAGGGATTAATATTATAAACGCAAGTTATATAAACCCTAAGATAAATACTACAAACCCTAAAATAAACATTGTTGACGATGGTTTACCATGGTTGATTTTTATATTTAGACAATCATTGTCACAATGCGATGTTGGACCATGATTTTTAGTGTTAGAGCACTCATTGATAAAATACCTCCCCCCACAAGCTTACATGTAGGAACTGTTAAAAAAAAATTGTAAATGTCAGTTTTAGAACAATCACCAACAAAATTCCCACTCAAAAAATCAATTTTTTTTTATTTTTATTTTAAAATTATTTGTTCGGCACTAACAAATATTGATAATAAATTTCCCTCAACCAGGAGAATTATGTTCCATCACAACTAACTCCGCTAATAGAGGATATGAAATAATATTTCTCGAAATTAGAAAAAATGCATTTATGGGAAAAACGAAACATGCAGCATTTTCCAGGAACTTTGCTTAAAATTGCAAGAACATAGCAACATAATATAGAGTCAATGGACTTTGATTGTGAGGAAAACTCTATAGTCCATAGAGAGGTAGGGACTAATAATAGAAACATGCAATTTTTTTAATGAGAAAGAACTTATAGGAAAGTAATACTAGCACTTATTTGGAAATACTTAAGAATAATTATAAAGATATACAATTTTTAAAGAGAAAAAAAGTAAAGAGAAAAAGTTTAGAATAAGAACAAACTATGATTGTGGAACTAGCATTTATTTAGAAGTATTATGTTAATGATGGAAACATATTCCTTCATTTGAATTTATAGGTTAGAAATGTTAAGAATTTATGGGTTAGGAATGTTCATTGTGAAAAATTTTGTTACATGTTTTTCAAATCTATATATGTTCAATTTTCATATTAGTTATTTCTATAGTAATAATGATAATCATAATGATAATTTAAAATAAAGTTAAAATTTAGTTAGCTTTTATAATTTTGGAAACACATTTTTTGTAAACCTAGTATTTCATTAATCAATTGGGACATAACATGTGCATCATATGCCTTTTGACCATAGTCTACCAATTAGGAAATCAAACCACTAGTGGAAATGTAGTTCCTTTATCCAAAATTTCAAATATAACTCAAAAAAATTGTATCCATACCATGGCTAAAAATTTTGTCCAATTCCATCATGCAAATTCATAAGACTAAGTGCATCAAAAGGGAAAAAATGTTGTTGAAATTAAATGTAACTATGAATCTTGAAACCCAAGAGCAAATTCTATAGTAAACAAAAAGAGGTACCATGAAATAGATTAGTTGGATGTTAAAAGATTAATTGGTGTCGTTGGTGTGCCAAGTTAAACCATTTTTTTTCCTATGGAGATGATGGCCTCAATTCACATTGATCACAGAATCGTGTCCTAAGTTGAAGAGACATCTCTTGATTCTCTGCTTCGATGGAACTTAGATGAAGGGAGAGCTTACTTTTAGTGTCTTCCTTATCCTTGAGGGATTTTCCAAGCAATTTTTTAATGTGCCAATATAATTATAGAGTACATAAATATTGATTTTATCTTCCTTTATTGTGGTAGAGAACTAGAAGCCACTCAATCATTGAGGAGTGGATTTCCTCATCAGGGTGCTCATTCCTTCTAGTAATTTATTCAAGTGCTACTTGATTCACAACTATCTAGATTTGTTCAGGGGTGTGTTGTTGGTACCTCTGCATTCGATATTATGTTTAGAAGAACTCTCATGAAATCCCCTCACCCCTACTAGAGGAGTTATGTCAACTTCTCATGCACTGGTAGGGCATGATGGAGGATATATGCTAACAAAAAATGATAATGAGGGTGGCAGGATAGGGTAAAGGATAGCATGAGAGCACAACAATGTTGAGAGAAATAAAAATGAGTTACAATAGAAAGATGAATCTAATATGAGGTGGATTAATTAGTGATGACTAAACAAGTGTTACAAGGAAATCAGGTAAAGCAATTGTGATGTTATCAAAGCACTGTGAGGGACAAGTGTTAGGGTAAAAACAATCTATTTGTTGGTATAATTGAATGAATATGAGCTTGTATATAGGGAATACATGTGTATCACGAGAAGTAATGAAGTGCAATGACTTATATCACATGAATTATATGATTAGGAAACACAAATAATTTCAACTTGTTTCCAACAAATATTTAAAGGAAAATGGAACTGGGACTAAGCATGAAATGCAGCAAAAGGCCCTTTTTTCTAAGAAAGGATGAATATGATGTTGTACTAGAGCTAGAAATTGAAGGGCTCAAGCACCCAATCATTCCAATTTAGCCACGAGCTATTGACCACCATAAGTAGACATAACTTGAGGAGCTAACAAATTTTTGTGGCCTCCTTTATCTAAGTATCAAGGGAATTCTTCACAAATAGTTTTAACTCAAGAAAGGCTAGGTTAGTAGGACTTGTTCCTTTCCCTTCCAAAGAAGTAGAAACAACAGAGGTAGGTAGGAAAATCATAGTCGAGGTAGGAATTTTCCCCCTCCCAATTCCACTGTAGGGATAGCCATATGTAGCATAGTTAACAATATTATCTCAGTGTACATAATACCCATCCTCTTTGTTCCAACAATGAGTAATAAATTGGGGTGATTTCGTACCTCACACCACATGGATGTTAAATGCGATGGGAAATTGGAAGATGGCATGGCCCTACCTCCCCCCATGTGGATCCAAGTGACAAAAGAGGGCTAATTCCTCCTCCCCTCTCACATTGTTTTCTAGTGTGGCATCTCTATTGAGGATAATTATTAAGTGTTTAGGTGATTATCATGAATTGATGTCTATCATTTCCTACCAACCATTTAGTTTATATAGTTGGACAAATATTAATAAAAAATTAAATGAATATTGAAAAATAAATATTTGATTAATATTCAAGCTAAAATTGCAATAACAACCATTTTCTAACCAATTTAAACAATATTTAAAATCAAGTCATAAATAATTGATCAAAATTAATGGAATGGCACATAGTAAAAAAATTAAGAAAATATGTTACAAAGAGAAAAACCAAAGTGAAAACTTGAAGGGTGAGTTCTTAATCCCTCCTCCCCTCTCACATGTTTTTTTAGTGTGGTATCTCTGTTGAGGATAATTATTAAGTAAGTGTTTTGGCGATTATTATGAATTGATGTCTATCATTGCCTACCAGCCATTTAATTTATATACTTGGAAAAATATTAATAAAAAAATTAATTAAATATTGAAAAATAAATATTTGATTAATATTCAAGCTAAAATTGCAATAACAACCATTTTCTAACCAATTTATACAATATTTAAAATAAATTCGTAAATAATTGATCAAAATTAAGGGAATGGTGCATAGTAAAAAAAAAAAATATATGTTACAAAGAGGAAAATCGAAGTGAAAACTTGAAGGGAAAGTTCTTAAAGATATAATGAAAGGTCTTCATCCTTCTATCACGTGCCCAAAAAGAATGCATTACAAAATTAAAAGCATATTATTTCCTTAAGAGTAGGTTAGTGATGATTGAACAATGTCACTAACTGCTCCCTGTCGTGACATAAGATCTACATTAGGTGGCTTGGTGAGAATATTGAGAGAGTCATTGATAATAGAATGAGCTCAATTTTTTTTCATCTGTACCTTCCATGAATTTTTTACTGGGTGGCATGAATAACAAGGAAATTATAATAAAAAAATTATAATAAAACATAGATGAAGCCAATTCAAACTAGCCATAAATCCAAATCAAATAATTACTCACCATAAAAAAAATAAATAGAAGCATAAATAAAAGGGATCCCAGATATACATATGTTTGTATCCCCATTGGAGATTCTCCATAGTGCACCCATCTTTAGCATTGCTCAACCCACAACGAAGTCAAAATCAAAATTATTCAAAATATTTAGGAAAGATACTACTTGGGGAATCTCATGCTAACCCTGATACCACATGGGGAATGTCTTGTTGACCCTAATAGCATCAAACTTTAACAAAAAATTCTTAAAATCGCTGAATGAATCCTTCACCATAAACACTTCGATAGTATTTATGTAGCCCGTTAAGCCCACATTATTAGTCCCTGCCTGGGACTAATAGCGATATCGATCGTTGACCATACATTAACTGGTCCTTTGACCAAAAAAATTTCTGCACTATCAAAGTTTAACAAAAGTTTATTTCTGCAAATATCGGTGTAAGAAATTTATAACCAAAGTTGTGAATTGGAGGTCTTATTACACGCTTCACGTGCCCCGATGTTAATTCAGCGAGGACAAATTATTTTACCATAAGTTTTATGTTCAGGGTGCCTATTTTCCTTTCCTGCATGTTCTTCTCCGTGCCCTGCATGAGCGCCTTGCATGCCACCAGTGCCAGATGTCTCTCGCTTGGGCTATCAATTCTCTGCAGAAGACAGCTACCAGCCGCTTGGGAGAGTAGTTCAACATGGGCTTTTCTCCACGCTTGGGCTATCAATTCTGCGCAGAGAGTTTTCCTATTCCGAAATTTGTTCAACCCTTCAGTTCTTCCAATTCAAGGTGGTCCTGATTGGAGATTCAGGAGTAGGGAAGTCCAATTGCTCTCCAGATTCACGCGCAATTAATTCTGCCTCAAGTCCAAATCTACAATAGGCGTGGAGTTCGCAACTCGCACAGTGCAGGTAGATCAAATTAGGTCCCTGCTCTTCTCTTTCTATTCAATACCTTTAACCTTACTCGCTTCCAAATCTGGTAAAACCCATCATTGTTTTATTTCAGATATGGTATGGTATGGATCACTGTTAGATTGCTCAATGACATGTTATTGATTTTGGAGTTGTGGGTCTGCTTAATGGTCCACCATGGTTGGTGGGTGTTTTTTTTGGGTCTTATGCTATAGAAAGGAAGCGTAGGATTTAGGGTCGATCCCCACATTTTGAAAGCGATTTAAGCTATATATTGGGCAATTCATCCCATATCTTGTCTTTTGAGCAGAATCTCAATGCTGGTATTTGAAATTCTCTGATATCTATTTATATCAAGTTAGGTTGAACTCATCGAATGTCAGCCACACACATCATGTTTTAGTTAACTAGATCTCGGTAGCCTTCACCCGCATCGTGTTTTTCCGAACCCGATACTGGTGTCATACGTCAACATCCTGTTTTTTTAGGAACCCAATTTCTGTTGGATCCACCCACACTCGATCTTTTAAACTGAAATTCATCGACATATATTGGTATCTTGTTTTGCAAACTCTTTCTCAGTAGTACCCCCGACATCGCATATCTGTCTCTCATAACACAACACAATCTGAGGATAACCAGCCTGCATATTCATGCTATGGATTTTAAATTTTAATCTGGGACAAGTTACCAAACCTTGTCTATTAGAACTAATTTTATTTAGAGTCGGGCGACATTTTGTTATTCCTCTTACAACCTGTTAATTTGAATCGAGTCTTTGTAACGCCTACACCTATCTTATTTAATACTATGTCCAGTAAAACTAGATATATCATGCTACTAATCCATATCTTGTAAGATCGAATTAAATCTTTGTAAAATGAGCACATGTCTTGCTATCTTTCCCAAAATCTGCATAACAGTTTAACAGATGTTCTGCCCACACACTATTATCTGGTTATGTTAAATGCTTTCAGTAATAAATTACACAGGATGTTCCATTTTTGTCTTTAGTTACATCACCGTACTATTAGCAGTATATTGTTATGTGACTGCAATCCTGGTAATCACTCAACAAATGATCCACCTACGTCTTAGGAGCAAATACTGAGCTTCTCTTGCTTTGAACTGAATATCAGAAGCCTTCTCCCACATCCCTGTAGTATTCACCGACACATTATTATATTCAACTTAATTAAAGTCTCCTGCAACATCCGCTGGCATCTTGTTATATCAAATAAAATCTTTGTACCTTGAATCTACTTTTGGTCATGTCCAATCATATCTCTGTTTGTCAACTCACATCTTTCTGCAATGTTTTCGGTAGTGGTTTGGCAAAATATCTAGCACCCCCACCTCTAGTTATGTTTAATAAATTTGGAAAAATATGCAAATGATCAGTTTTTGTCAACTTCAACTAAATACCTGTGGTGTTAATCTCAAAGTTAGTTGATGACATGATGTAATAGTGCCAAACAAATGATCTATCTAGATTCGGAATGTTACATCTGGTAACATGAAACTAAATCTTTTCAGATATACTGGACCGAATAATACTGTCTTGTTAGCTTGAACTATGGTTTAGTAAAATCCACCGTCTTCTGTACACCACTTCTGCGTTGTGCTAAACTAAATCACAATCACAATGTCAGCCCTGGGGAATGATCCAAGATCAATAAAATGAACTAAATCTTAGCAATAGCTAGCCACATGTTTTCATTTCAAACTCAGCTCTGGTAGTGATCCGTGAGTGATCCATACACAAACACAAATCTGCTTATGAGGAGTCAATTCTCAGCAGAGCTGTGTTGAACTACATCCTAATAATATTCATCCACATTCTTTTATTCTGCAGTCAGTTTTCGTCATATTTCATCAACTGTTCCTTTTTGTACGCCTGTAGCTGAGTCTGTTTAAATTAAACCTTTCTAACAAAATACAATGGCTGCTTTAGTCTTTTGAAGCAGTGATCTGTAGGAGCCTACCCCAAAAAGATTGGACCATTATACTTTATATGTTACTTTGAATAACTAAAAGAGAATGGCAGGAAGCCTGAAAAAAAGGATCTTTCATGCAGATTATTGATATTCAGAATCTCATTGTTCAAAAAATTGGTGTTGGCAAACAATTGCTGAGGGTCCAGACATTGAGTCATTGGAAAAGTTGGCGCAAACATTGGAAAATCTTGGCAAACTGCAGCACAAATAAAAAAATACAAATAAAGATAATTTTATTTTCCGTATCTATATATATATATATATATATATATACATGTCATAAACTAAGAGCAACATCAAATAAGCACATTGGCACAGAAAAATGGAACAAAACACCAATATATATTATGTAGTGGATGCGAGATCCTAAATGATACAACAAAGTCAGTACTAAAAAATCCTTTTCGTTGTCCATTCAAGACTAATAAATACAAAAATATCAAATATATAATAAATGAATCTCATCAGCATTATTCATCTATAGTGATTAATCCAAGTGTGAGCTATTGATTGACTGCAGGTCCATCAACCACACAGGCTTTCTGGGGAATCTTACAGTCAAACTCCCTCAAGTTCTATTGTTAATTCCAGGTATGGTCTTTGCCTCTCCATGAGCGGACACACTACCTTCTTTTCAGTTAAAGTCTTCGGTGGTTGTGTTGAGGGTGACTGCAGTACACTGACACCCTTTGCTACATGTAGACCAACACGGCGACGGGAGGTCCAACATAAGTAAGCAGGGCTTTTTGTTTACAAAATTAACTTTACCAAATGTTTTTTTAGTTGCATGCCTAGAGCAAACTAATTGATTCCACTAGTGTGGTGAATATTTTTCTGCATGTAAATTTCCTGACTGGTTCTTGGGCGAGTTTTCTAATCTTCTCAAGGGCCTCTCATGCTTATATAAAGTGCTTGTTTCCTCCAGGTGCTACTTTCGACCTGTTTTCAGTAGCCCCAACAATTTACAGTTTAATAACTTATTCGAGGGTTGTTCAGACTTGCAAATTTCCATGATATCTTATTGTTGTTTTATGTCAGGACCTATGACGCTTCAAGTCGATTGATAGTATTGGCTTGCGTCTCGAAGGGGTTTCTTTACACTGAGTTATGCAAAACCTCTATTATTCTCAGTGTATAATTGAATATCTAGACAGTTGACATGTATACTTATTATCCAAGAGGTTTTTCGACCATTTTACTTCTATATTGACTGTAAAGTTTATATGTATATGGCAGCTCCTTTGATTTTTTTTAATACAATGTTCACTATTGTTTCGACATGTTTTTAAAAGGAGTTTTTGACATTGCCTTCTCTATATCATTTTCTGTATGTACTCAATAGTTCTTTTCTTGGCTCTGCAATAAGTTTGTCGATGTTCTTATGGAATATGGCCTTATCGCCTGAGAGGATTTTCCCGCTTAGTTTTAAAACCAAACTATTTGTTTTATGATTAAATTGACGCATGCATAATGACAATTGCTACTTAGCATCATAATTGTCTGCTCATAATATTAGAGGGTTTGTTCTTTGTGTTTACTAATTTATTATTTGTAAAGAATAAATAGACCACAAAGAAGCCAAACAGTTGATGGCCATTGTCACATTCTATTTACTGAGGGGTAATTGAGAGGCATGTTCTCTAGCCTCAACCATATTTCTTTATTTATTTTTATGTTTTTTAGTTTTCAGAAACAAGGTGGGTTCTGTATTTCTGCATGTTATATTTTTATACTTTATGGGCCTAAAGGCAAAAGTTTTCAATTATTCAATGAAGGTCTAGTAAATTAACACTCATGCTCTGTATTTTTCTTTTCCTAAGTTGATTTCCTGCCAATTGAGTAGACCCAGAGTATATAATCACTGGGTTTAAAGCTTTTAATTAGCCGTACCATCTATTGGTTTTCTTTCCAAAGCCACGGTTATGTAGTCATTTTGGATAAACTCATAAAACAAAATGAGTGAAATACCATTTTTCACAGAATGAATGGCACCGACTCCCTCGCTATGGCAATGCTCCTTGCAAAACCATTTCTGTATAAGTAGAAAGAACTACATTTTTAATATGCCCGATTAATCTCACTAAATAATCATATTGAGAATAAACAGACATAGGCAAAGTAATTCTATAGGGAGTATAAGAAAAATACTTTACTAATGGAGAAATTGAATTTGGTCACTAGCAGTGAAAACTGAAGAGCATCGAGAGGTGAGTATCGACAGAGAGATGGATTTCACCACCAAATACATTGGTAACTCTATTTCACTGTTATCACAAATGAAGAAAAGTAAATTAAGTGAGAATTTCATTGTTTATCCTTTCGAATGATTTTCAGGGATGAGAGCCTGCAAACAATATTTTTGTTCTACAAAGAAAAAGCCCAGTTCAGGAATAATGTATCAGGCATGTTATTCATGTTATTGCATTTGAGAAGAATATAGAAATTTAGTTGCCACATGAAAGTGGAATAGTTGATCACTCATGCATTTAGAGCTCCTTTTTTCAGAGATAAACAAATCCTTTGTTTTGTCATTGGAAGGCAAAGTGCTCGACATGTGTTCAGGCAAATGCAGGAGTAAGTTGTTTGTTCATATTGGCCCATCGTGATAATGGGAATATATATACTTTGTGTATATATTTCATTATAGAAAACCCATGGACTTGCGGCTCAGCTGGTCCTGCTAATAACAAAGCTTAATAGACTCATTTACATAGCATGCTCAGATATAGTAAATGAATATAAATTGCAAAATCTGTGAAGCAATTGTTGCGTGCCTGAATGTACCGTACAAATTATTCCACTACCTTAATGATCACTGGAAAGCCAGGCCCAGCAATGCATATAAATCATTCACAACAAAACTGTTTGATCTTGGTAACCAAAGCCACCTAACAGTGCAAGTGAAAAGTCTTAGCCTTCTTATATGTTACATGCGTTGTAGCTAGGTGACCCGCCTAAGCGGGAGTGGAGGTAAAGTAGCTTACCTGCCCTCACTCTCTAGAATTATTGCCAAGTAGCTATCTGTTGCTCAACAACCCATGACGAAGAAAGCCAACCAATATGTCATAGACATGATGAGGCAACGCATAAGTTTTGGTGATGGATACTGCTTGTGGAGCTTCTTATGGAACAAAGCCTTTGGTGCGAGTTGAAGGCTTTGCTTCAAAATACTGAGTCACATTGTAATTTGGCAGCTCTTAGCTTAAACCCCTTTTTATATCCATCCGAGATATAAATATCCAAGTGTTCGTCATCCCTTGCAAACAACTACATAGAGTTATGTTTTTATAAACTCTGCGAAATGATTTTCATGTTCAAGAGGCCTTTAGCAATCTAGCTCCATCAGCGTATACATGCTTATTCTCGAGTGTTTGTATTTTGTTGTCGCAGACCCCGGCAGGGACTACCGCCACGATAGTGGCTCCCTTGTTCATGTAGCATTTGTCATCGATTATCCTTTCAACATTGGTTAGTATTTTGTACTCATGAGTCATTTTTTTTATAATGTGTAAATTTTTTTATGTTCTTTAATGCATCTGATTGTCCATTTTGTTTACATGATTTAAATTTAGTTTTTGGAATTTATAGAGTTTGGATTCAGTGGAATTTTTAGGATTTTATTATTATTATTATTATTTTCATTAGTTTCTTGAATTGAGAGGAAATATTGCTAGAGATACCTATTAGATTGGGATAATTCTTCTTCATATCTAATTGGCCATGATAAAATAAAATGATTTCGGAAAGTTACTATAGCTCATGGAGGTATGATTCCCAACAATAACTAGGCGGTCTTGCCAAATAAGTCTACACAAAAGCTAATAGAAGTTTACACAAAAGCTAGTAGAAAAGGTTGAAAGATTCACATAAATGCTATTGTCACTGAGCTCTTTGGTTTTGGATTTATTTGCAATCGTCCATGGGGAAGGGTATAGATGTGTCATAGCTGACTATAAGGGGTTTGGATTTTTTTATTTATTTTGGTTTTGATTTTTGACTTGTTGTTCACGCTTTATAGATTACTGTGGCCATGTAGCTATGATTTTTTATTTTTTCTCATAATTAGGAGAATCAGTGAACCTATGGCTTGTTACTAAAGAGACTAAATATGAAGTCAATAGTTCTAACACTATACTCCTAACATGAATAAACCAACTAGAACCTTCACTAAATAGGAAAAATGTTTTTACAATCTAGGCAAAGCCCCTATATTGATTCACAAATGCCTTCCCATGCATATGCGCTATCCCAGTGCAATGGACCCACCATGTAGACATGTAACTTAATTATAATACATGGTTAGTATGTGGACAAGTGAGTATTTTTTATCCAAAATAAATAAGAATGAGATAGACTCTTAGCTTATGAAGATAATAACCAAAATCAAAATTCACTTTGGAAATGTGCCTTCATATTGGAGAATATATAATCTAGATAATTATAAATAATAAAACAATTTTGATAAAATTTGTTAAAATTATATATATATATATATATATATATATATATATATATATATATATATATAACAACATTATGAATCATGTTTTTTTAAATCATATGAAAATATTCATTATATCATTATGACTATCAATTAATTTTTCTATATATAGAACGGGGGAAATGCTACATCAACTTTGTTTTACAAAATTTCGATTGAAAACATGTTCACCATTATACTTTGTGGTGTTTCCGTTTCCACCGAGAAGGTGCTCAAATATTTCAAAGTGTTCCACCATTTCTTGATGAGAGAATTGAAAAAAATATCTCCAATCTTCAAAACTAGCTTCTAAATAATATTTTTAGACATCGAAACGGCTAGTCTTATGCTGCAAGAATTCAAACGTTGTCCTTTCCTGGTGCTAGGCGTTCAGCATGATCACGACTTTCAAATGCATGTACCACAAATAGACTGTACAGTCTAGCCATCACATTACGATCCACCCGTTGTTTTCGAGAAGGATGGACTCGCGAAGGCAAGTATGGAAACGATGGCAGACTCACTATAATTTTTTTCCACAATGAATCACAAAGTGAAATAGAGAAATGATCCTTTGAATTGTATTGGATACAATCGCAACTTTACATTATCAAGATGAACTTAAGTATCCACTTTGGGAATTTAGATTGATTGATATTTAAAGGATAAAATGGAAAATATATTTATTTACTAATATTTATTAATAAATTTGTTCATTAATATTCATTATATCACAAATGGATTTCGTCGGGATTTGGGTCATGTGTAAGTTGAAAGATGTAAGGGTCGGAGGGCGGCTTACGCACAACCCTCGCATGCTTGGTAACAAAGGTATGGTGATAGTGAGCATGCCAACAATTAATAATGATGAGATGGGACAGAGTGATACCTCCTCAAACGTGTTAAGGGTTTCCTTCTCCTCATTCTTAAGTGTTTGCTTTCTAGTTTTAGTATTTGGTTTTGGTATAGTGCTCCTTAGGGAAAATTTTAAGAACCCCCTAAATTTATAAATATAATAAATGGGCGAATTTCCATGGTATATAGGAAAAATAGAAGGCGATTTTATCAATAATATAATATGTATATATAATTTTTTGGCGAATCTCTCATCAGGCATGGCGAATATTTTACTCAATTATAAAATCTTGTAAGATCTTGGCGAGTCTTTCACTAAATAATAAAACTTTGTAAAGTCCTAGTGAATCTTAGCATAAACTACATGCTGGTTTAATTCCCCCATTTAAATAGGCTACATTCCAGGTGAATACCATGGGTCAATACCATGTGCCATTTTTATTTTTATTAGAATATTTTACTCAATTATAAAATCTTGTAAGATCTTGGCGAGTCTTTCACTAAATAATAAAACTTTGTAAGGTCCTAGTGAATCTTAGCATAGGCTACATGCTGGTTTAATTCCCCCATTTAAATAGGCTACATTCCAGGTGAATACCATGGGTCAATACCATGTATCATTTTGGTGAATACAATGGGTCAATACCATGTGCCATTTTTATTTTTATTAATTCTAATATTAGGGTTAATAATGGTTTTTTGCATGGTATTAATAAGTTTCACCTAAATATAAGCCATTTTTTTAGTGTTCGTAAATATAAGGTGACTTATGGAGTAAATATAAAAAAACATTTTATTTGTTTACCATACCTCTCGTTTATTTATATTTTTTATTAATTTACCATACCTCTTTTACAAATATGGTATTTGGCCCATAGGATTCACTTAAATAAAACCTCTTTCTTGAGCCTTCATAAATAGAACGAGGGTTATGGAATAAATATAAAAAGAGGTTTTATTTATTTACGATACGTCTAGTTTATTTACATTTTTATTTATTTACCATACCTTTTGAGTAAGTATAAAAAGACGTTTTATTTATTTACCATACCTCCACTTTACTTATATTTTTATTTGTTTACACCCTTACATGTATATAAGGTGGCTTATGGAGTAAATATAAAAAATGTTTTATTTATTTACCATACCTCTTTTATATATATGGTATTTGGCCCATAGGATCCACTTAAATAAAACCTATTCTTGAAAATGGGTGAATGGATTCACTTCAAGAAAACCTATTCTTGAAAATGGGCGAATGGAAGGTTGTAAGTCCTAATTTCAAGGGCTAAATTTACCTTTCTTACCCTCTCCCTTAAAATAAGGTGGGCTATTTGAGGTGATTTGTAAAAATGTACTATGATACAAAATATTCGCCCACTAAAAATTTAAAACCCCTTAATTTCGCCAAAGGGCGAACATTCGCCCCTAAAATTATCCTTGCTCCTGCATCGCTCATGGTCGTTTGAGAAGAAGGCTCTATAGGTTGGTTACCGTGGTGTTGCTAGTTCCTCCATACTCGTATCGAAATACACCAAGTATGTTATTTGTATTTTCCCTCTTCATCACCTTCTCTCCACAACCTATCCTCACAGATCTTATGGAGAAAACTTTATAAAATAGACTTTGCAGGAAATTGGAATCTATGTCACGAATTATGGAAAGATCCTGTCAGATTTTACTTTGTGTTTTCTGCTTTCTATATGACTATCTCTATTCTCTTTGGTATTTTATTATCTCTCATGGGCATGTGCTACATCTCTTTGGCTTGGAGCTCTGTGGATGTTGCATGCCTGTTTTTCTATGCTAGTTGTTTACTCCATTTGATGTCTCTTTTAGTGTGGAAGATTAAGAATTTCTTGTTTTTGGCTCCTCTCGTTTTACCTTTGTGTCTGGTTGGAAACGGGTTCAGGGAGCCAGGGCATGTTGCTCCTTTCCTTGGGTCACAAACCCATCTTGTTTTACCTCTGTGTCGGTCTTAAGTAGGCTTAGGGAGCCTGGGTCTATTGCTCCATGTCATAGGTATCTAACACATCTCAATCTCAGATTAATTGTTGAGTTTGCGCCTAAAATTAGGTATCATATGCCTCTAAGTTGTGATAATTTACCAGGTATTTATTGTCTCTATAACTGTCAGCACCCCAAACTATCAAGTTTCTCCAAGCTCGAGCTCTGGGAAGCATGTTCTAGGGTTTTTGTTGTACCCATTGTTTTGTTGAGAAGAATCAAGGCTCATCCTTTCTCTGGTTCTAGCTCTTCAGGAAGAGGTGGTCACGGTTAGGGAAGGCAGACGGGAAAGCAGGGAGACAATGATTAACCTCAAGCTTGCCAGACGCAGGGTAGAGGTCGTAAATTAGACACACAACTAATCCAAGATCCAACTCACTCCTATCAAGTAGGTACCCCATCTCAGGTTTGGCATCTAATTTCAAATTGGGAAATATAACTTAATCAGCAGCCAAAAGCAAAGTTTCAATTATAAGATTTGAGAGACTTGGTTCCTCACCCTACTCTTTCTAGACGCCATACTTCGTAATACGAGCAGACCGTTCACCTCTATTGGTTGTTGAAGAACATTGTGGCCAAGGCCATAATGAACCCTCTAGCTAGCTTTGTTATGTTTGATCCTGGTCTTAAGAAAATATAAATGGAATTTTAAATTATCTAGTTCCAAATTCAGCAACATAATGTTTACTTAGCCACATTGAGAAACACATTTTGTGTCTTCCTCGGTCTGAATTACCAAGTTCAAGTGTGAAGGATCTAGCTCTAGTGGATTCCTCCGATGAATAGCAATCTTCTTGAATTTATATGTTTCCATTTTATTTAACTCTATATGGTAAATCTATTGGTTAGGTTATTATGGTACAATTAATGTTGTTCTATGGCCAACAGAACTAGTTTCCCAATGGGCAGGTTGAGGCCATTAAACTCTTTGAATATAGTTGTAGCCTGCTTTTGATGAATATGAATGGAAAAGTCTTGTGAAGCTTACAAATAAAATAATTTAAAAAAAAAATGTACTTAGGTTTAGGCTATTACAGTATTTTAAACTAATTCCATTACAATATAAGAGAAAAAGAAAAAAATACGTAGTTATTAAAATAATTTTTTGAACTAAAATATAATAAAATCTTTGGTGGAAACTAATATTATATTGTTAAAACTAGATAAATGAATACTTTATTAAAAACAAAATCTAAAATACATGGAAGGTGACATGTTGTATACACAAATTCATTATTTACAATTATCTTAGAAAATAGTAAAAACAAAAATTTATCTCCATATTAAGTAAAAAAAAAAGAATAAAGAAAGAAAGAAAGAAAAAGGAACATATTATTAATTTTAAAAGGTGGCAACAAAGCTTACATTATATATTCTAAAAGGTTAGAGAGACTTAAAGGGATTTATTTTATTTTATTTAGAGTGATTTATTTTATAGTCAATGAAATTATTTATTTAAATTCATAAACTAAAATATAATAGATTTTTTAAATAAATATTAATAGAAATTTAAAAATAAATAACTATCTATTTAAAAAATATAATACAATGTATTATATTTTTTAATTTTTTAATGATTATTTATAAATAGTAAATAAAAAAATTATATATATATGTTTTAAATTAAAAAAGAAAATTGAAACAATATTATTTGACTAAATATATATAACATATTTATTTTCTTCATTGGGATTGGAATATTATTTGCTTAATTAAACACTGTTTTGCTCTCTCCTCTCCGTTATCACACATTACAAAAGACATATAGATATGAAGTACAACACAAAACAAATAGACATAACACAAAGCGCAGACAAACAACAGAATGCTCTCACATGACAACAAACGTGGCTAGAGGAGAGGCATAGATCTATCACGAAGGATCCTATAAAATTTAAAGTTGCTTGGCCGCTCCAACGGTAATATTTTCCATCAAACCTCCCACGTTCGAATTCCTATTTATGCTTGGCATTGCTTGGCCACTACGATAATATTTTCCATCCAGCATCGCACGTCTGAATTCCTATAACCGTTTTCTACATCGTTTTATCATCACAATCCTCCATTCCGTTGCTTTTGATCATCCTCGTCATTATTACTGCTACATCAACGCAAAAATCATTCCCATTTTCATCATTGTGATAAGCCACTCCCCTTGCTAGCGAAAATATCGGAAAATAAACATCGTGGTACTCCACTCCCCTTGGAAGCGAGAATATCGGGAAAGAAAATGAATATATTGAGTTGCCAAAAAAATAAGTGTAGAGTAAAATTCGTTTTTCTAACTTAGCATAATCAATAACGAAAACATTCATTCCCTTCGTATCCAACGCACCCGCCACCCACCTGATAAGAAATGTAGAAGACAGAAGTTTGAACCAAACACACGGGAGCTCACAGGTGCAGATCACCAGGAGCTCCCACCGGCAAATGCATTCGCTCCCTTTATTCATTAATCATCAGGAATTAAATAGATACATAGGCAAAAACAGATTCCTAATTAATAGGAACTGAATGTCAAATAAAGAGCAAATCATAACTACGTAACCCATTCTCCATTAATTTCTAACATCCCCCCTTAATGGAGAAAGGGATTTTTAAACACACCTAAATTGTCCCTAAACAAATCAAACTTCAGTCTTCCTAGTGGCTTAGTGAATTGTAGTTCATGTGTCCTTGGACACCGAAGGAGATTGAGATAGCGAATCGAAGGATTCATGCATAGGCGATTGTTCTCCTCTTATTTCTTCAATCATCTTCACAACATGACTCATATTCGGGCATTGCTCAGGGGGCACAGACACACAGACCATTGTGATTTGAAGCATGCCCACCATTTCCTCCTCGATGTTCTTGTACCTCATGAGTTCTAGATCAAATACCTCGGCTGTCCATTCTTCCCTCACAACAGATTGTACCCACTTGGGAAGATCTATGCTTTCATCAGATGCGTGTAGCTGAACAGGGGCTTTCCCAGTAAGAATCTCCAGGAGTAGCACTCCAAAACTATATACATCTGCTTTCTGAAGTTGCTTCTGCATTCCAACTGAAGTGTTGGTGCATCTGAAATTTCCTCGCATTCGTCGCATCAAACGTTCAAAGCACCAAAAAGCATCAGCTTCATTTTCAAGAAGGACAACCATTTGAGAGCAAAGATCACTCATTCCTTGAAAATAACCAATGTCTTTGTCCATCCATGCATATACTACCAGAATATCCCAAAGTTTTGCTAAATTGCTTGAATTCTCATAGAACTCCAGTGTCCTATCCGTACGGACCACATCTAAACCTATTTGGTGTAAAATAATCATCCACTGAATGATCTCTTTGTCCATAGGCAGGCTACTTGCTATTTCCATTTTGCAATCATCTCCATTTTTGTCCATATCATGCTTTCTACCCACTTGGACCAAACTTTCCACCTCTGTCTGGTTCAGATTGACTTCTATCATAGATGTATTGGAGTCTGCATAACTATCTGTACCTGCAGAAGATTCACGAGCAATGCCTCCTCCTTCAGGATGTTCTGGATTGTGAATAATACTGCCATCCTGATTTATCCGTGGTGTAGTTAAAATAACACCACTCCCTACAGATGAATCCATTGTGTGGCAATCTGCTTTCAACTTCGCATATTGTTCTCTTCGACGTGTTCTGAGAGAATTTCGCTCCGCAAAGCTACTTCGACGGACTGCACCCAACGCTATTTTCATTCTAGTTGTCCAGTCAAGCGGAGTTCTCCCAGGACCACGATGCCACAGATTTTCAGCAGACTTATTTGACGTCATCAAGGCTTGCTGAGGCGTACTTTTCACATCCAACTTGTAGAGTCCTCCTATGCGAATACCTGTAGCAATGGGCTTCATCTGATCCAACAAATCTTTAATAATGCAATAAGATTTAAAAAATTCTACCTTGAGGTCCTGATCTGTAATCTTGGACACAGAAATCAGGTTCTTCTTAATGCCAGGAACATACCACACATCAGATATATTCCTGATCTTACCATCAGGCAGAGTAACAAGGACATCTCCATGTCCCTTGATCTCGTACCCACTATTATCTCCAAGATAGACTTTTACTCCAGTGTTGGATTCTTTAAAATTTCTGAACCATTGCTTTTTACCTGACATATGCGAGGAGGCTCCAGAATCCACGATCCAAATATCTGATTCATCCTCCTCAGTAGCAGTGTCACCCTCGGCCATAAATAGTCTAACATCCAGATTCTGATCTGGGTCTGTATCTGCATCTGCATCTGCGAAATGACCTGCATGCCTTTTCTGATTGTACCTCTCTTGATTTGCCTTCTTCTTGCAACAAAATTTAGCAATATGGCCTATCTTACCACAATAAAAACATTCAGGAGCAGAGTCATTTCTATACGAGGTCATACCTTGTGGTGTCATTTCTGATGTGTTGCCCCTCCTCTGATCAGCCATCGCTCTCCCTTTTGGCTTGAACTTTGTTATCAATGCAAGATCTGGATCTTGAGGCTTGAGAGACGACCTCCTTTGCTCTTCTTGTAGCAAAATTCCAGTAAGCTCTTCAAAACTTGGAGGCTTTTCCCTTACATTCAATCCAGTTATAAACATCTGATAGTCATCTGTCATACCGTTCATGGTGATTGTCACGAGATCATCATTTGCCACGGTTTGACCGATATCAGATTGTTTATCTTTAACTTCCTTTTTCCGAGATAAGAATGACGAAACAGACTCATTCTCCTCCATCTTGATTGAGAGGATCTTCTTCCTCAGGAACAAGGTTCGGCTGGTGTTCTTGATTTCATACATGTCTTTGAGAGTTGTCCAGATCTCATTCGCTGTCTTGCAATCCCGAATATGAGGGATGATTCAATCTTTAACTGACAATTTTAGTAGGACCTTTGCCTTCAGCTCCCTTTTCTCCCATTCTTGAGTTGTTGCATTCGTTCCACCATTTGCAACAGTTGGCTTACCTTCATCACCGATGACAATGCTGTAGGTATTCTGACCTTCAAGCAAAGTCTGAAGCTTAAATTTCCAATTTATGTAATTGGAACCATCCAATTTGCTGCTTTCATTTAAATAATCTACCATCTGAGAATTCATCTTTGAAAAAAAAAAAACCTGACTGCACTGCTTTGTTGAAGTGCCCAAGGACCCCTCCTAATTCTCCCTTTGGGGATTATCAGACAATCAGGCAGTCTCGTGATGAAGTTAGTTGTCCTAGCCCAAATCTTCCACGGGACTTATTCAGATACAACTATGATTAGATGGTGTAATGAATTTCTCTCCACAGTCTAGTCGTAACCTTTCCTGGACCTCTCACGCTGTCCGCGACCTCTGATCCACACTAATGCAGTGCCTCTGCCTCTTCCTTTGTCTGCACGTGGGTGGTCACAACGCGCACCAGTCAACTCCACAGATCCAGTCGGATCTTTATGCCACAAGGTTGGGCAAGCATACCACAATACGCTCAATGTCCTCTCCTTGTTCGTTCGCAGCGCTGCTTGCGATCTGGCCGCAAGATTTCAACACCAGCAACGAGCCACACGCAGATTCAAGATTTCCAACCGAGCTCGAATCTGGTCAAACCTCCACTTTGGCGTAGCGCCCATCCGATGAGCTAGAGAATCCTCAGCACCCTTGCAGGCACAATCAATCCAACCGCTTGACCTCTGTTGTCGACTCCAATGTTGATGAAGGTGATCTTTTGACCAGGTAACATGCTATTTCCACCGCCTCTACCCAGAATTCTTGTCCTAACCCGACACCACTTAACATGCTTCTTGCCCTTTCCATCGATGTCACGTCTTTGCAGCCTTCCAAAGTCATGCACAGCTTTAGCTTACAGGATTCCCAGCACTAAGCTCTGATACCATGATAAGAAATGCAGAAGGCAGAAGTTTGAACCAAACACACGGGAGCTCACAGGTGCAGATCACCAGGAGCTCCCACCGGCAAATGCATTCGCTCCCTTTATTCATTAATCATCAGGAATTAAATAGATACATAGGCAAAAACAGATTCCTAATTAATAGGAACTGAAAGTTTCGTCATCATGATCCCTTTTTCAACTGTTTTTCATGGTTATCATGATTACATAAAATAGAACATATATCTATCAAGGATCTATTTGGCTTTGATTAGGCGTGCAACGGTAATATTTTCCATCCATCATCTCACGTTTCACAACTCCAATGTAATACAATTTGAATTGTGTACGTCTATAACCATCTTCTACGTGGTATCATCATTGTGATTCTCCCATTTTCATCATGACTAGATCAACCCCATAATGATTCCCATTATCCGATTGTGATTGTGATTAGCGTTATGATTATAATCATCCAATCGATATATTAAGTTGCAAAGAAATTATAACTAACATTTTAAACGTTTAAACTAAGCAAGGGTGAAAATATTCTCAACCGTTCATATCCAAGGCACCACGCTGAACTGCTGAAAAAAAAAGTGGATTAAAATCATTAAGCTTGATTGGTGAAGCATGGGATAAATTAATATGATATTTACATAATTATTCACCTAAAAGACACATTAACCTTAATTTGTTTTAAAAATTTAATTATTACATAAATGATTTTACTTCTAAATAATAATGTAATAATTAAATAACAATATAATATTAATAATAATCTATGTAATATAAATTAAACTAAATAAAATAAAATAAATATCTAATATTAATAATAATCCATATAGCTTAATAAATTAAACTAAATAGCATTTCTTAATATATTAAATTGTCTATTGATTATTTATTTTTCTAATATGGTTTTATAAGTAATGAGAACTCAGAAGGGAACACGCTAGTGTGTACACATCTGTAACAAACCTAATTTCTTAGCTCTTAACTCTCTAATTTTTTTTTTTTCTTTTTTACTTCGGTGAATATCATACCCAAGCATTTAAGGAATTTACACATACCTATCCCAGTAATCAGTAATTTAATTACGGTGGCAAGGTTACATTTTAGTGCATTACTCGACCCTCCATAAGTGCTCATTATAAGCAACGTATGACTAAATCTCACAACATTACGAAATTAATAAAATTTCCCAATTACATATTGATTTATCATATCAGTTTATTGGGTTCATGCATACATGGGATGTTCATAAACACAACGTTTCCATAACTCCAAACAATAAATATAATTAATCGTTCTCGTGTAGTGTCGATTCTTTAAGTTTTGGTCCCCGAAGGTCTATTCGACATTGGATTAAACATATAAATTTCGATACGGTATAACGAGTATTTTAATCAACCTATGGAACTCTCGTAACATTTAATACGGTAGTACATATTAAGGCACATGCAATTCTCAACATAAATTCAGGTCGATTCTGGATGGGCATTAACACTGCCGTATGGTTGAATTATTCATACCCTTCATATCATAGAGGTAATTATTCATGAACGGTGGTCCTTGGGGTTAACATGACACCTGTGACTGCATCTCTGTATCTCATTTAATTTCGACAAAGCCTTGGTTGTACAAACATTGTCACGCCCTTACATATGCGTTAGTCTTTCAACCACTTATAACGAGTTGCGGCACTACCAATCATTTTCTTTTCACCAATACTTATGATTGTAGACTACGCATAACATTCCATACTTCGTTTTATTTTCGTTACCAAGTATTATTAATGTATTCCTTTATACAAGTGAAAGCCCATAACACTCACATAAACAGCATTATATAAGAGAAATGCACAACAGTACAAAGGGAGGTGCAATTCCCTGCAATATGAGTCTACCCGAATCAATATATTATACAATCTTCACTTTTACAAAGTACAAGTTAAATCTTGGGAAAGCCCAAATTTACACTTAGCCAATTTTCAACTTTGGCAAACTCGGCTGCCCAGCTCATTGGCACCTCTGCACGGTCAGCGCAAGACTCTTCAACCCTTCGTTTACCTTGTCGCACGACTGTGTTGGTTTCCCAATTCGAGCGTGTTTCCAAGTTGCCACACATGGGCGCCTCTGCCCGAGACATACCTCTATTCACAATCTCAATACTTCACCAAAAGTCACACCGTGCACACTTGCACGACGGGCGGGCGCTCACCTGAGTTGCCCAAGAACCCGTGCCAAGTCATCACACAAATCAGGCGCCCACAAACGTTTCACCGTCGGGCGCTCCGTCGCATAACCCGGGCGCCACACACCCGTGCACACCCTCACCCAACCATCAGACGCTCCTATCCGTGCCGTCGCCCAACTCTACGCTGTCATCGTGCGGCCCTGCCCAAGAGCGGGCGCATCTCTAAGTTCTACGCCTCTACGCCTTGCTGCACCCACACACTAGATTGCGCCCTCCTTATGAGCGAGTTTTTTTTTATCGTTGAGCGATGATGGAATGAGCTCCAATGCTCTCCCAATATATATGGGGCGTAGGGTGAGGTTGCAGCTAACCAGCCGACCTGCCCACGCCATCGCAATACTTCAAAACTCAAGTCAGCTTCCTTCCAAACGCTTCCCAACCTCTGTCGACTTCATATGTTTGTTGGTCAGCCTCCATAACTCCTAAATCATGCTCCACGCATAGATATCAGCTCACCCTTCTCTTCCTTGTGCGCATTATCTCCATCGCACATGAAGTCGTGAGCTCGCACCCGTTCAACCTGGTGCTCATTCAATCTTCTAACCGTGCGCCCTCTCCATCCGGTTGCGGTCGTTCATCAGTGGAATCGCAGGTCCTTACATCCTCCTCCACCTGAAGTCGTTGTCATCCTCGACAACATACCATCCTGGTAACCATCCACCAAGATCAATAACAACTGTCTCATCCATGATGTCAACTCCTCCACATACTGCAAACATCTCTACATCATATGTAGAACCATTGTCTCCATCATGTATCGTCCTGGCAACCGCCTGTCACCAAGATCACCATACCGAAGTATACACCCCATCGATATGTCATACATCAAAAATCATCTCAATCCATGACTATCGATCACCTTGTCACAATCTCCACATGCTGCTCCCCATCGTGGAAGGCTAATCCCTCCATCTCAAGCTACATACTTCATGCAACCTCTCGTGTCGACCTCATTACGTGGCGTCCTCATGTGAACTGCTGCCATGATACTCCCACACAATGCTAACACATCTCTGTACATGCAGGGCCCCATGTCTGAACTAGTTTGGTAGCTAATCCAACTGCCACGCTCAAACCATGAGAATGCACATCCTCATGCCACCATCAGTAATTTCTCAGAACATCTCGTCACATCCTCAACTCGATCAAGAATCCATCTCCATATAAGTGTATGCCATGCCCAAGTCCATGAAGTAGTCCTCATTTCATTGCAACATGCTGTCCATGATGCTTGGTACCAATGTGCTTCCTAAAATCAGCCACATCTATCCCAACATCATCATCCATATGTGTGCCTCCTCAATATGAAGAGACCATCTCATCAAACTCTGACTCTCGATGTGCCACATCCAGGTCCATGAAGCAACCTTCATCATATCTGCAATGTGCCACCCCTCAAGTCTGCCATAGAAACAAGTATCCACTTGTCTCATCTCGCATGTGCTACCCACGAGCATAGATCAATGAGCTCCCATGTGTCAAAAGTGGTTGAGTCTTGGCTCAACCCATGCCCAAGTGTTGCTACCAAGGCATCATCATCGTTGTAACTCCATCATTTCAAAGTGTCTCATATCGATCCTCCACATCAAGTCACTCTTCCAAGCCATTCCCATATATGTACTTGAAAGTATGCTTCCCATCCTGCATCAAAGTTTCTGACCTCAGCTCCTCAATGCATCAGATCCTCCAAGTCCACCATATATGAAGTCCCTAAAAGTCACAACCTCATGTCATGAGCTCCATGAGTCCTCTCCAACCAACATCTGAGCAAGCATACAAGTCTCAGCCCAAAGGTCTCTGCAAGATGCCTTAGATCTCCATGTAGTAGGAATGCTCCATAGTCTGCTCACAACTCCATCCAAGTCCATGGCCTTGTTGTACATAAGTGCACAACCTCTCCATCGGCTCATAACTAAAACATCTCCATGTCACACCAGCAAATCCACCTGCACAACATCCTTGCCTTCACACTCCTCATTGGATGCCCATAAGTGACACCTCTACAAGTGCTCCTGCATAATGTCCCTACATAAGACTGCCATGCTCCATGTCTCCAACTTGATGTCCATGACTAAGTCGCCCTTGTAATCCAACCAAGTAGACCCATCACCACATTCGGTCATCCTCATCCAAGTTGCAATCTTCAGTCTAGTGAACTCGGTCGGGAGGACTGGCTAAATATGTTGGTCGGGGATGAACAAATGCCACTTGAAATCGTTTGGTGAAGTGAGAACAAATGATATGCAAGTGATCTCCTCAATGGTAGTGGGCACCCTCCTCATGCATCAACACTCATGTTACCAGCCACCTTTAGATAAAAGAAAATTTAAACAGAAGCATAGAGACAGACTCACAGTGGTGTAGTTCAAAGGTTTATTGGGATAGTGACCCTTTCTTGGTTGTGCGGGGATTCTCAAGATGAAAGAAACAAAAGTTTCATTGATGTTATCCCTTTATGTTCCTTAGTATAGAATGTAATATGTTATTTAGTAATTTTAAACAACCTCATCCATTTTTCACTTAGAGTTCATGTAATTCACGTAGAAAAGTTACTTACCTTTTCCTCCACCAATGTTTTTGCCTATACTTGTCGCTTTTTGTTCCTTATTATGGAATGTAATTTGTGTTTTCACTGAGTTTTTAAACAACCTCATCTGTTTGTTACTTAGATTTCATGTAATTCATGTGGAAAAATCACTTACCTCTTCCTCCACTAGTGTTTTTGCATATACGAGGAGTTGGGTAAGCTTGTGCTTTGATTTTCTCAATTCAACTTCATATCTTATGAATTGATATGTACTAGAATGTTCTTAATATATATTTATATTCAAATTCTATAACCCTTCAATGTATTTCTCAAATATTTGGCATTCCTTTCAAATCAAATTGGGCGTAGTCAAAGCATTTAGGAATGTCAATTTCAAATTTCCTTATGAAGGTTGAGGTATGGATAAAATCTATAGACAAAATGAAGAGGAAAATGTAGCATTTGGGAATGCAATGGCTTATTTTGTTGGGAGGGTGACATTGATTAATTCAATTCTCTCCACCCACCCCTTATACCAACACACGATTGTGAAAGCTCCAGCTAGGATCGAAAATAAAATTGAGCTAATCATAAGCCAGTTCCTCTAGCAGGGAGGTAAAACAGAGACAAGCAAAATCAGTTTAGTAAGTTGGAATCAAGTAATAGTTCCTTATGCCAAAGGAGGAATAGCCATCCAACATTCAACTTTTATGAGCTAAGCTTTCGGAGAAAAACTCATATGGAGGCTAATAACTCGAGAAGCTTCATGGTGGAAGAAATTTTCGAACATAAATACATTAGTACCCCATGACATTAGCTTCTTACATCCCAAATTCCTAATAGACCATGTTCGCAAATTTGGAAGCTATGCAAAAAATCTCTTCCCCTTATAGAAGCCAATTATTCTATAATCCCTTGGGGAGGATAAGAAATAAACATCTGGATAGATAGAATTATGGGTAATCCTTCTTTCTATTCCTTACAAGACATTCATGATCTCAAGATCCGGCTTAAAAATAAAGGCATTTTAAAATTGGATCAAATATATTCTTGGAATCAACATGAAAATACATGGGATGGATGGAATATTCTCGCTGTCCCCCTGAGCTTCTCCATCAAATGAATCTCCCCCTCCACCATCTCAAGGGAGACACCCCTATTCGTTTTAGGCAAAAAGACAGTTTAAAATGGAACCCAATTGGAAGAAACTCTTAAATAAAATTTAGATATGGAAAATTCCAAGATGGTCTGGAACAAAAGCCCATATTGCCCCTTTGGAAAATTGTTTGGAAATGTGAAAGTCTCCCCAAAATCAAAGTTTTCATACACACAATGCTGAAGGGGAATATTCTCACAGCTGAAAATCTCGGAAAATAAGGCATTCATGGCCCTTCAATATTCCCTTTTTGTTTTAAATTTGAGGAAACCATTCTACATATTTTCATTTCATAAAAAATCTCAAATAATTGTTGGGAAGCCTTCGTAAGTCCTCTCCAAGTCCAATTAATTTCCACTCTTAGCATATCTGAATTCTTTGTTAATTGGAAACTCAATTATCCTTATTGCTTCAAAAACAAAATCATGTTCAAACGCTTTTGAACTAGCCTCCTGACCTTTTTTATGTTGGCGACTCTGGTTAGCAAGGAACAAATATATATTAAAAAAAAAAAAGCCTGAAACCAGGAAAGTCTTCGCTAAATATTGGAGTCTTTCCATGAAAACCATTTCTCCAAAGGTAGCAATTAAATAGATATCAAGCTATTCCAAAATGAAGAGAGACATTGGTTTAACTTTGTCTTGGATAGATCACCCCACATTGTTTTTTTATCGATGAGAAATATTCTCAGTTCAACTAATTGGAAGGTGCATTTGAAAGATTAAGCTTTCAGAGATTGGCTAAAACCTCTCGGGTGGACCTGCCTCTTCTTTGATGTTGCCTCTAAATCAAATCTCAGTCGATTTGATGCTGGTGGTTTCATTATCGATCATTTGGGATTAGAATCAGTGTCATTAGAGGGGGGGTTAGGTATTGAATCTAGCAATAGGGATTAGGCCTATGGATTCCTTCTCGGTGCTTAGATCCTTTGTGAGTGCAATTTAAAAAATCTGATAGTGATTAGAGATTCATCCATTCTCATTCATCAAATGGTCAAAAAAATGATTCCTAAAAACATTGACCTTCATAAAATAATCTCCCGAATTCGTCATCAAATAAGGAATTTTGGAGTGGTCTCCTATTACAATGTCTTTAGATAAAATAATGGCATGGGGGATGGAATTGGAAAATAATACAAGTTGCAGACCCGAAGGAGAGTCTGTTGGGTCCCTATAATACTAGGGATTACCCCATTACTATTGTAGTTATACCCCCTATTTATATTGTTGTGCCCCTATTACCCCCATATTGTTATTTCTGTGCCCCATAGAATCCCTCTATTGTTATTTTTGTGGCTTTATATAATTATTGTTAGGTCGGCTGGATTACATTGTGACTCCTTAGACTCCTATATATAGAAAGGAGGTTTTGTCATTTGTATCATCCAAGAATTGTTCATTTATGTAATGTAAAGGAGGTTGCCCCCTCGAAGAGGCTGAATTCTAAGGCGTGGATCTCTCTTTTCTATCTTTTTGTGAGCTGGTTTCATAACATTTGGTATCAGAGCTTTGGATTCTAGGGTTTCGCTGCTCCAAACAGGTCATCGTGGAATTTTCACTATAACTTTGTTTCTGTGACGTTTCAGAAGTCGCAAAAAAAACCAATTTGATAAGAAATCGCGCTGAATCTTGGGTCCGAATTTCAGAACTTTTCACGCAATATTTGCGGAGATATGATCTGAGGAAGTTGGTCTTTTTGTAGACTCCTGAATTACATTCAAAACAGGTGACCTGGGGAAAATCGTCATAAATTTCTCTCTGGGGATCGGATTGAAGTTTCGTAAGAGGGTACAGAAAGAGGACGGACTGTAGTTTCTTGTGGGTGTTTTTCAGATCCAAAGGTCGAAACAGTGACTCGTGGCACGCCGTACAAGTTCGCTCTACTAAACTAGTCTATAATCAAGTCACTGTGGGAGATTTCGCATAACTCCTCCTTGGAGAATCCAATTTGGGTCAGACTTGTGGCATTGGAAAGAGGACACAGAGGGATACTACAGGTCACAAATTCAGGACTAGATAATTAGAGAGTACAGAGATACATTAGAGGCAATATCGAGCTCCTACAAAGTGAAAAAAGGTGTGTAGATTTTCTTAAATTTTTGCTTAAGCTTGGTTTGAAAATTTATTTTGAAGGAATTCAAAGGGCATAGTAGAGCATTATTATCGGTAACTGATGCCCCGAGGAAAGAAAATGCAAACACCTAGTAAGGAACCTGAAAGCTCGGGCATGACTCATGAAGAAGAGGAAGAAATGCAACATGATATATCAAAATTACAAGACCAAGTGCAACAACTGTCCCTTACACAAAAAGGAACAGAATCTAAGATGGATGGTTTAAAGAAAGGTGTAGAAGCTAAGATGGACTATTTAAAGAAAGGCGTAGAAGCTAAGATGATTGACGTGGAAGCTAAGATGGATGATTTGAAGATAGATTTGAAGACAGACATGGAAGAATTGAAGAAGTTGCTACAAGAAAGGGTCACTAATGGTGAAAAGGTAGTAAAGGAAACTCATGATGAAAACAAAAGAAATGTTAATCATGATTCCATAGACTCTAATGTTGGATTGAAGACTCACCATGTTCCAAAAATCGATATGAGGAAGTTTGATGGCAAGGATCCTGCCACATGGATATTACAGATGGAGCAATTCTTCGATCTCAATAATGTGCAAAACACACAAAAGGTACGTATGGAAACTTTATATTTGGAACCAAATCAGTTTGTATGGTATCAATGGCTTTGTTCTCGTAAACAATTTATCACTTGGGCAATTTTTACGGAAGAATTGATAGCACATTATGAGGATACAAAAAGCAACACTTTTTTTAGCCAATTGATAAGTATCAAACAAAAGGGTTCAATAATGGAGCACATTGAGGAGTTCCAAAAATTGAACATAAGGGTAAAAGATATTCCAGAGGAGCATAGGATTGATGTGTTCATAGGGTCTTTAAAGGATAATATCCAACATGATGTGCGCCTTTGGGAACCTGATTCTTTAGAGAAGGCATTCAGGTTAGAAAGAAAAATGGAAAGCAAAATTATGGCAACTAGGAAGCATACCATTCACAACTATAAAGACGGAAGTGTTGTTGCCCATAATCTTCCACAACCTACAAGGTTGACACCACAACAATTGGAAGAAAAAAGAGCAAAAGGGCTTTGTTACAATTGTGATAGCAAATACACAAAAGTTCATAAGTGTGCTGAGAAGAAATTATTCTACATAGATTGTGAAGAGGAAGAAGAAAAGGAGCAAGAAAGGTCAAAAGAAGAGGATATATTCCACGAACAAAGCCTAGATGAAGAACAAATAAATCCGACCATATCTTGTAATGCATTGGCGGGAATTACCACTCCTCAAACCATCAAGATAGAAGGACAAATCAAGAAGAAAAAGGTAATAGTGTTGATTGATTCAGGAAGCACCCACAATTTTATTCATTGTAGGGTAGCAAAAGAATTGAATTGCTTCCTATATCCAGCACCAGAGTGTCAAGTGATGATTGCAAATGGAGGAACAATAAATTGCTCTGGAAAGTGCCATAATATCAAGCTATCCATGGGAGAATATGTATTGACTAGCCCAATGCTTTCCATTCCAATGGGAGGTGCTGATGTTGTACTAGGAGTCCAATGGCTACAATCCTTGGGTACAATAGCTTTTAATTTTCAAGAACTTTTCATGAAATTTTCTGTGGAAGGAAAGGAAGTTGAATTAAGGGGTATTGCAGGGAAACCAGGAAAGATAATCAGCTCTAATGGCATGACAAAGCTTCTAAAAAAGGAGCAAAGAGGTGTAATTGCACAATTATGTTCGCTAGATGTTTCCACATTGGAATCATCTATTTCTCCAGATCTCCAAAAAGTCCTGGACAATCATTCCAAGGTATTTGAGACTCCCAAAGGTCTCCCACCTATGCGTGATCATGATCATGCTATTCATCTGATTCCAGGAAGTGTTCCTCCAAACATCAGGCCGTACAGATATCCATATGTCCAAAAAAGTGAAATTGAACGTATGGTTGCAGAAATGCTAGAGGCTGGTATAATTCAACCGAGTCAAAGTTCTTTCTCAGCTCCAGTAGTATTGGTGCACAAGAAGGATGGATCATGGCGCATGTGTCCAGATTATAGGGAGCTCAACAAGCTCACTATTAAAGATAAGTTCCCCATTCCTGTTATTGATGAATTACTGGATGAATTGCATGGATCAATTTACTTCACCAAGTTGGATCTTCGTTCGGGATATCATCAAATTAGAATGAAGATTGAAGACATCCCAAAAACGGCATTTAGAACTCATGAGGGTCATTATGAATTTTTGGTCATGCCTTTTGGCCTTACCAATGCACCTTCAACATTTCAAGGTTTGATGAATTCAATTTTCAAACCATTCCTTAGAAAATTTGTGTTAGTATTTTTTGATGATATACTAATCTACAGCAAGTCTTGGAAGGATCATGTTGAACATGTTGACAGGGTGTTACAACTATTGGAGGAGAAACAATTATATGCAAAACGATCCAAATGTTTCTTTGGAGTCAAGGAGGTGGAATATTTGGGTCATATTGTATCTCATGAAGGAGTTAAGGTAGACCCTAGCAAAATTAAAGCCATTAAGGAATGGAAAATCCCCACATCCATAAAGCAGATCTGCGAGGATTTCTTGGGTTGACAGGGTATTATCGCAAGTTTGTTAAGAATTATGGGAGAA
Organism: Pinus tabuliformis; assembly: GCA_031772625.1. Lineage (NCBI taxonomy): Eukaryota > Viridiplantae > Streptophyta > Pinopsida > Pinales > Pinaceae > Pinus > Pinus tabuliformis. The sequence continues at coordinate 454,279,105 of CM062819.1, forward strand.
TAGCAGCACCTCTAACAACATTATTGAAGAAAGATTCATTTTCATGGACTTCGGAAGCAACAAAGGCCTTTGAACATCTTAAAGAGGCAATGTGCCAAGCACCGGTCTTAGCTACGCCGGACTTCACAAAAACCTTTATTGTGGAATGTGATGCTTCAAGAAATGGAATTGGTGCTGTTCTAATGCAAGATGAAAGACCCATTGCTTTTGAAAGTCGTCCAATCAAGGGAAAGTTTTTAAGCAAAGCTATTTATGAGAAGGAAATGTTGGCAATACTCCATGCACTTAAGAAATGGCGACCCTACCTAATGGGAAGACACTTCAAGGTAAAAACGGATCATGATAGCCTTAAATACTTTTTAGAACAAAGATTATCCTCTGAAGAGCAACAAAAGTGGGTCACAAAGATGTTGGGTTATGACTTTGAAATCATCTACAAAAAAGGGAAGCAAAATGTGGTGGCAGATGCACTCTCAAGAAAGGATGAGGATGTGGAAGCATTGTTGTGTGCCATTTCTATTATCCAACCAGATTGGATAAACGAAGCAAGGGAGGAATGGAAGAATGACGAAGAAGTGTGGGCACTTATTCAAAAGCTACAACAAGATTCCAGTACTTCTGATACATTTAGCTGGCAAAATGATTCGTTATGGTACAAAGATCGTTTATACCTCTGTAAGAATTCCCAGCTAAAACAAAAGATTCTTATGGAATTGCACACTTCTCCCTTAGGAGGGCACTCAGGATTTTTAAAAACTTACCACAGGGTTAAGAAGGAATTTTTTTGGGATGGCCTTAAATTAGATATTCAAAAGTTTGTGGCGGAATGTTTGGTTTGCCAGCAAAATAAAGTTGAAACAATTAAGACACCAGGTCTATTACAACCTTTATCCATTCCAAGCCAACGTTGGGAGGAGGTTTCAATGGATTTTATCACAGGTTTACCCAAGTTTGAGGGAAAGAGTGTCATCATGGTGGTAGTTGACAGACTTACCAAGTATGCACACTTTTGTGCATTATCACATCCATTTAAAGCCAGTACAGTTTCTACTGCATTTATGGAAACAGTTCAAAAGCTACATGGAAACCCAAAGATTATTGTAAGTGACAGAGATCCCATTTTCACTGGAAATTTTTGGACAGAATTATTTTCTTGTCTTGGTACTCAGTTAGCTCATAGCTCATCTTATCATCCTCAATCTGATGGGAAAACTGAGATAGTAAACAAATGTTTGGAAGGATATCTTCGTTGCTTTGTATCTGATAAACAGACACAATGGGTCAAATGGTTGCCTCTGGCTGAATGGTGGTATAACACTTCCTTCCATACAGCGACAAAAATGACCCCATTTATGGCACTTTATGGGTATCAACCACCATCCATCACATCATATTTAAGAGAAAATTCTAAGGTTCAGGCAGTGGAACATCACATCGAACATCAGCAACAAGTCCTCCAACTCTTAAAGGATAACCTCGTGTTGGCACAAAATAGAATGAAACAACAGGCAGATCAACATCGCAGTGAAAGAAGTTTTGATGTAGGTGATTGGGTATTCCTACGGCTACAACCATATAAGCAAATGTCCCTAAAGCAAGCTAAGAAGGATAATAAATTATCACCAAAGTATTATGGTCCGTACAAGGTGTTGGAAAAGATTGGTACTATGGCATACAAATTGGAGCTTCCTGCAGCTTCTCGATTGCACCCAGTTTTCCATGTTTCATGTTTAAAGAAGGTTATAGGTGACAAGCTCCCAATTCAAACAATATTGCCAGAACTTGACGAGGAAGGAAAAATTATATTGGAACCGGAAGCAATCACAGAAACAAGAACTCGACAGCTACGAAATCGATCAATTTCAGAGTATCTTATCAAGTGGAAGAACTTATTTGCTGAAGATTCCACATGGGAGGATGAGAATTTTATGCAGAAGTATCCAGAACTTCTCAAGCATTGAGGACAACACTTTTTTGAAGGAGAGGGGCATGTTGGGTCCCTATAATACTAGGGATTACCCCATTACTATTGTAGTTATACCCCCTATTTATATTGTTGGGCCCCTATTACCCCCATATTGTTATTTCTGTGCCCCATAGAATCCCTCTATTGTTATTTTTGTGGCTTTATATAATTATTGTTAGGTCGGCTGGATTACATTGTGACTCCTTAGACTCCTATATATAGAAAGGAGGTTTTGTCATTTGTATCATCCAAGAATTGTTCATTTATGTAATGTAAAGGAGGTTGCCCCCTCGAAGAGGCTGAATTCTAAGGCGTGGATCTCTCTTTTCTATCTTTTTGTGAGCTGGTTTCATAACAGAGTCCAAGATCAACGAGGATATTTTTATCAAGTATATTCCAATATTTCTTACTTGATCATGTGCAAGAAAGGACTCAACTCATAATCATTTCATAAATTTGACCTTCCCACTCTAGTGACAGGCCCTTCAGAAACCCTCAGCATATCCTTATCGATAAAAGCTCAATTTCCAACCGGATAGGAGTATCTTCTCAAAATATTCTTCTTTTCAATTCACTTAGATCACAATTTTTCACTTGACTCTTCATATAATTCTCATGACTATGTCCTTCTCTCTCCCTTCCGTAAATTATCCTCATTGCTCCCTTATCAATCCCATTATCTCCTCCAACATGCAACCTCCCTTTGTGTCTCTTTCCTTATCTTATTCTTCATTCTCTATGCCCTCTGGTGCTTCTTGTCTCTATTGTGGTTCATTTTTCAATGGCAATGTTTTTCTATTCCTTCTTACTCTACAACCCCATTGCACTCATTGCCATCAGAATCTCCATAAATCTCATTTCACCCATCTGCCCTCTCTTTCCTTCACCCAATGGCTTCGATTCATGGTTGTGCTCATTATATCTCCCTCAAAGAAAAATTGGAATAGGTCAAAGATCTGCATAATCAGTGGAAGGAGCGTTTCTCCTCAGAGTTAGTGTTCTTATATCATCAATGAACCACCCTAAAAAAATATCTTGGAAATGTTTTCCAATGTTGCTCCCATATCGAACAAGCCTTGCACTCTCTGAGACATGGCCTACATAAGTGCACAACCTCTCGATCAGCTCATAATTAAAACATCTCCATGTCACACCAACAAATCCACCTGCACAACATCCTTGCCTTCGCACTCCTCATTGGATTCCCATAAGTGACACCTCTACAAGTGATCCTGCATAATGTCCCTACATAAGACTGCCATGCTCCATGTCTCCAACCTGATGTCCATGACTAAGTTGCCCATGTAGTCCAACCAGGTAGACCCATCACAACAATCGGTCATCCTCATCCAAGTCTGCAATCTTCGGTCTAGTGAACTCAGTTAGCCAACCATATCATCTTCATCACATCACGAGTCCCTTCCATCATGGCTCCTCCACTGAAGGTTCCACAAAGAGTTGCTCTTAGTCTCAGCCATGAGAAGTCCACCCAACCATCATCGTACCTCAGGTGTGTGCCCTCCAATATATCCATGAGTCATGCCGGGCACTTATCCAATTCTTCATGTCGCTAGAGCATGACCCAATCCTCCGCAATGATCATTATGTTCCTCCCTTGTCACGAGCCTTTGTACCTTCTATCACAAGGTCACAAACAAACCCAACAAGTCCAAAAACAATAAACAATCCCTGCTTCTCCATACAAGGTCTCATCATAGATATCCATGGTAAGTTCCTCCCTAGCATCAACAAACTGATTTTTACCATCCCTGCATACGGTCCATCTAGCAAATGATTAAGTGAAACACAACTATCAATAATACTTACATCATCATCATGAGGCTCCTCCATGTCAGTATCCTCATTCATCCATGTCTGCAAATTGCACGATCTTGGACCAACTTGAGCAATCTCAAGTTCATCCTCCATTGTTGTCACATCTGCAACATCCTCGATCATCACGGCTTCCTATTCCTTGTTAGCACAATCTGCAACTTCATCTTGCTCCATTGTCCAACCAAGTTGAAGAAGTTCATCTTCAACATTCTTTTCCAAGACTTCAAGTTCCTTTCGAATTTGTGGATTCTCTTCTTTCATCCTCTTCAACCTATATAAGGTAATCAAGAGCTTCCCTTCGCATTCTTCCAAACCTGCCACGCCTTGTCATTCATCTTGGTCCAAGCACTAAGCTTCACCTCTGCTAAACCTAATTCACCATTCACCTGAATCACCCTGATATTCCACCTATCACGTACAAAACTTGAGCTCCCTGCCAAGTCTTCAGTCTTCATGGAATCATCTCCTTGATTCAGCTCACCAGCTATGATACCAATTGTCACTCCCTTACACCTGTTGTAGTCTTTCAACCGCTTATAGCGAGGTGCAGCACTACCAATCGTTTTCTTTTCACCAATACTTACGATTGTAGACTACGCCTAACATTCCATACTTAGTTTATTTTCGTCACCAAATATTATTAATGTGTTCCTTTATACAAGTGAAAGCCCATAACATTCACATAAACAACATTATATAAGAGAAATGCACAACAGTATAAAGGGAGGGGCAGCTCCCTACAATATGAGTCTACCCGAATCAATATATTATACAATCTTCACTTTTACAAAGTACAAGTTAAATCTTGGTAAACCCCAAATTTACACTTAGCCAATTTTCAACTTCGGAAAACTCGGTTGCCCAGCTTGTTGGCACCTCCACACGGTTGCTGCACGACTCTCCAACCCTTCATTCACCTTGTCGCACGACCGTGTTGTTTGCCCAACTTAGGCATGCCTCCAAGTCGCCACATACGGGCGCCTCTGCCCGAGACACACCTCCATTCACAATCTCGATACTTCACCAAAAGTCACACCGTGCACACTTCCATGACGGGCGGGTGCTCACCCAAGTCACCCAAGAACCGGTGCCAAGTCGTCATACAAATCGGGCGCCCACCAATGTTTCACCGTCAGGCGCTCTGTCGCATAACCCGGGTGCCACACACCTGTGCACGTTCTCACCCAAACGTCGGGTGCTCCTGTCCGTGCCCTCGCCCAACTCTACACTGTCACTGTGCGAACCTGCCCAAGAATGGGTGCATCTCTAAGTTCTGCGCCTCTATGCCTTGCTGCACCCATGCACTAGACTGCGCCTTCCTTATGAGTGAGTTTGTTTGATCTTTGAGCGATGATGGAATGAGCTCCAACACTCTCCCAATATATATGGGGCGTAGGGCGAGGTCGTAACTACCCAGCAGACCTACCCATGCCTTCACACACCATCGCAATAATTCAAAACTCAAGTCGGCTTCATACGTTTGTTGGTTGGCCTCCATAACTCCTAGATCATGCTCCACGCATATATATCAGCTTGCCGTTCTCTTCGTTGTGCGCATTATCTCGATCGTACATGAAGCTGTGAGCTCTCACCCATTCAACCTGCTGCTCGTTCGACCTTCTAATCGCGCACCCTTTCCATCCGGTTGCGGTTTTTCATCGGTGGAATCGCAGGTCCTTACACACCTAATGTGGCACATGCCTCCATTTTTATTTCTTGACTTTCGGACATCGATCAACGCTCCAGAATGTACCTCGTAAGATCCACAGTTCTGGATATCTCGCTAACCCCTAGGCCTTGCTTACTCTACCTTCCACTTTAAACATATTTATGATATTTCGTTCTGTCTGATTTCCGGGAAGCCCTATGGACAAAAGGGTTTTTTATGTTTCACCTCTGTCATTCTGAGAGAAGGGTGTCGCCCCTTTACCTCAGCTCGCCTGTAAAGAAGTATGAGTGATGAGGTATGCGGCTCGTAGGGTGTTGGAACCATACGTTTAGTAAGCTCTACGATCGTAAGTTACTCTGTGACTACCGATTTCTCAACTTAATGGAGCATCTTGCCTGAGGTTAAGTAGTTCAAATTTTATGTTCTTATATTTTTTTTTCTTTTGCATATATATATATATATATATATATATATATATTTATTTACAAACTTCGTCATTTCAAAGAGTGCAGAGGATATATCAGTCCTCTTCCTTCATGCCACCCTCCGGTGGGGATTTGTTGTAACCCAGGTAAGTCCTTTTCGACACAGTTTGGTTAACATTTCCTTGGTTAGTTTACCTATTCCCTCACATTTATATTCGTATTCATCTTCACAGAACTTACTATCATTTCCTTAAACTGTTTGAACAGGTTCGAGTGTCAAGTTCCATTTCTTATTCACAAGTAATTAGTTTTAAGTATTGGGTAATTAGTTTTAAGTATTGGGGGCTTTAGCAGTGCATTATATTAGATATCATTTTTTAGGATTCAACTGCGTTAAATAAGTCATTCATCTATGACTATTTCCATTTCCATGAGAATTAGTTGTAACTGACTATTGAATAGTCCACTTCGCACTCATTGCATCGGGTGACACTCACAGGGGTCGGGTGACGCTCACAACGGTGAAGAAGTGGGATTGAAACTAGTGGTAATTAGTTCCTATTTTAATTATTAGATGTGTTGTATTATTTTATTTATGTTCAGTTTTATATTACAGGAACACTAATTTCCTCTGTTTCTTCCCAAGCATGTAGCCCCATTCTCAGGAACCCCCCATGATAGTTGTACGTTGGCTACGACTTTTAACCCACATGCTTACTCTATGCACAGGTCGGTCTCTCCTGCTTCAACTAGGACTCTGCTTGCAGAAACCTTTTTTTCAGTTTCCTTCGTTCTGTGACCAACCAATAGACTTCCAGGTGGCCTTGGCCCTTGCAAGCCGTCTGCACCATCATGAATCTCTAGTTCCCTTTTTTTTTTTAATTTTTTATTATTATACCTTCGGCTGAAGGATTTGATGGTTAAACCAGATATTTGGATAAGACTGTATAAGAAAGGCACCTGGTTGCTTATACTCTATTTTATTTTGTATCATTGTTTCATGAGAAAATCATACATTTTATTATAATGGAATTTATGTAAACTTAGAACATGTTTAACATTTCAGGTTGTACTTACTTGACTGGAATATGGGATTGCCATGTTTATTGTTTCTCCATAATTGTCTTGTCAGGATACATTCTTGTATCATATTTTACTATTTCCGTTTTGCTTCATGTGTGTCATTCCACTCTAGGAACGATACAAATTAAACCACACTTATCCACCAAGTTAGGACTCACATAGTTATAATTAGATTTAGGGCCAATCAAAATATAAATAACTTGATCACAAATCTTACCTTCCATCTCAATAATATATTCCTAGTGTTTTGTATGCATGTTGTCCACTACGACATAGATACATGGAACACCCTGACCAATGTCCCCAATGTTATATGCCTCTTGTGCACTGTATATATGAGGCCTACCACCCCAATATTGTGGAAAATCTCTCTTAAGGTTCTCCTTACCACATGTCCAACACTACAATAGACTAGTTTGCTCACCTCTATATTGTTGTTGTTGATGTCACACATGAATCTATCTTGTTGCATTAAATCTCTTTGTGGTGCCACATTCTCTTTCTCATTTGCATGCAAAGGCCTTGTCCTCTTAGGCTTCCATTTACCTCTACCTTTACCCTTTTAAGCCATATTGAGATTCATTCTTACGCTTTGATTTTTCATAGCAATGCTTCAGTTTCCCAATAACTTCCTCAAGTGATTGAGGCTCATCATACTCAATCCAATCACTAAACTATAATGGCAAAACACTGAGAAATCTATGAAATTTTTCCTTCCCATCAGTAAGATACGATACATAGCTCAATAGCTCCAGAAACTTGTTCATGTACTCTTCATTTTTCATTGATCTCATCTTTAGCTCATAGAATTACTTAGCCTTATTGTTGTAGTACCTTTCTAGGACATTCTTCTTCCTGAAAAGCCACTTGAACTCCCACCAACTCAGATCATGTATCATGATGTCTCTAACTCACTTCACATCTTCCCACCAAATGTATGTTTTAGCTTTCAAGCTGAAGATAGCTACTCTGGCCTTCATGTTATCTGTGCACTCATGCAACTCAAATAATTTGTTCTTTCCATGTATCGAAGCCTCTGCATCTTCCAGATTTTTCACATCTGCATCAAAAGTAGGTGCCTTCAATTTATTAAACTCACAAGGAAAGTATCCCGTATCATTCCTCCTGTAAGGATGTTAACGATAATGATCATGATGTCTATCAGAACCAGAACTAGAATAATACCTATACTCGTTTCCTTTCCTATCTGGAGTGTCCATCAACCTACCATCTCTCACTATAACATATATATATCACATGTGTCTACCACGGGACCTACTGCCATGTCCCCCATTAGTTCGATCCCCATGTCCATGGCTGATCCGAAGCAATCCATGTCGCTGCAAGTCTCACAAACTATGAAGAAGTACAACATTAACCTTTTCTTGTTTCTCTTGTTCCTATATGATTTGGTCATTATCTACCTTACGGGTCCTTATATATTCCTTCAGTATTATTAATTTAAATACCAAATCAGAAGAATTTTGAACACCATACTGCTCTTCGGATGCATAGGGAGAGTCTTTGTAGTCAACCATCTTTCTAGCCATTTCATGTCTTTCTTGTAATGCATAATATGTCAGATAAACAAAATAAAAATATATCAATTTACCTTAGTATAGCTTGGGGGGGACACCTTGTTTAAAAAATTGCCAAATTAGCATGATACATGTATAACATACACATAATAGCATTTATACATATAAAAAGTAAGTGCATCAATCCATAAACGTCATTATAGATAGGGTCTAGTAATCAATGCAAGGCCATATCAACAATGCATGTTATGACCTCATGCATAAAAAAAACCATTAATACAGTATACACGTTGCCACATGCAACCAACAACATGCATAACCCGTGTCTAATCAACTACAAATACGCATAAACATATATAGTCGAACATAAGTGATCAATTCTAGCAATGAACCTACAAGATTGATACATGTAATCAAAATATTCAAGAATGTAGCCCAAAATACAAGGGTGTAAGTAGGAAACATAAAATCAACATGTAAGCAACATATAATCCATATCTAATGAGTCACATAATGATGACAAATACATTTCACAATATCAATATCAAATTCTCCATGGTAACATTACTACAACCATAATCAATCAGTAAGAAAATGCTACAAGAACATGGAATGCAAGTGTAAGAGACAAAGATGAAACTCACATCCATGCATGATGAATACACACCACCCATCTACTCGGAAGGGTGAACCTTGCTCCGATACCACTCTCTGACACCCTCCTCCCACATCCACCTAGGTAACGAGGTGAACTAGCTAAAGATGAGAGGCTACTATAATAAGTTTCAGCATCCTATGTGACTTTAGGGAAGTGGAATTGAAGTAAAAATCACACATAGTCTTCCAACATCATCAACAAAACCGTTAGGAGACAAGTCAGTCACTTAGATAGCCTATCCCTGGGTCCCACTAGATCTCTTAGCCCATAGTGGCTCTCATACTATGGGCAAGGGAGCGAGCAACAACCTAAATTTTCTCTCACAGGTTTGCTTGCTAGTCACCAAAGACCAAAATTCCAAGTTCTGTGCTAGCGACCTTGAGATTTAAGCCAGTTTTTCAGGCCCAAAGCCTAGGCCTTTGTCGATAATGGAGTGATAGCTTGAAATCATAAAAAATACATGGAAACAATGATGCAGAAGCAATAATCTGAACAAGACCATAACTAGACCCCTCCTAGCCATGCTAGGAATTTCATCAAACATATCATAAACATGTAACCTGTAGGTGTAAAGAATAGAAACAAGTGTAGGGATCTCATACTAATCTGGGAATCGCTATGGGACATTTTTCCCTCATGTCATTCATTGCACTATCATCTATTAGGCCATAGATATAGTATCCATTCATTTAGAAGTAAAAACATGTTGAGCTACATACTAAGTTGTTGACATAAAATATACATATAACCAACATAATAGGAACAAAATTTCCATAAACATATCAGCCATCAAAATCCAATTATACATAAAGACATTTGCACATGGAAATAAAGGGAATGAATTTCTCCTTAATGAATGCAATAGACCAACCGGAGATGGCATTACCACATTCCACATGACCATAAATTAGCTAAGATATGTCTATCTTATTCCAATCACACCCATGTCATATTCCAAGAGTGAATGTGGGACTCAAACCAAAATAACCAACTAGGTCATATAGAGGCTAAACCACCTCACCTTTAGCAACAGAAGGTAGAATTTACCGTAATCCATCCCCAGCTACTAGGCTAACATAATGAGCACATCATAATAGGCTTTATCATGATCTCCACCCAGTCACTACACCAAGCAAGCATGGATGCCACTAGATTTCTTTACTTACATTGAGAGGAATTTTCCAGTCTCATAGTTTCTAAGGCTTTACCGCAAACCAAACACAGATCACTAGGCCCTAAATTGAGACCCACTCTCTAGGTTTTACCACATATCCCAAACCTTCGATTACTAGCGACAATGGAGAGAAAACCACCTCTTGTATTTACCCTATATCATACCATTCACTTGTAAGGATTCCTAGGCCCACCAAGGCGACAAAATCCTAGATTTACCATAACCTAGAGTCTGGCTCAGGGGTCACTAAGTGAGCGGATTTATTGTGGTGTAGATTCTAGTTCAGGGACCATTAGGCCATGTGCTCTATCGTGCAGAGATTCACCCCAGTCAGCATCAAATCCATCTAACAATCCAACTCATCCAAAACATGAGAACCCCATCACACCATGGCTATTCGAAAATGGAAACGTTGGGCCGAAAACAATGTTACACATGGAAAGGCCCATGTCGTGATAGAAATGAACCACATGAAATGACTTGCATGCCAAATCTAGCAAGAAAAATACACATGCAAGTTGATATTTGCAATGAAGCCTCATGTAGCTGCTTGATCCTACCTTTCCCTACTTGATATTTGCTTCCTCTTGTGTTCATTTCCTTTCTTACTCCAATGCCAAAATTTCTCCAAGAAGCTCTAAGTGTCCAAGAGTATGAGAGAGAGAGAGAGAGAATAATCAGACATATCCAAAACTCACATTTCAAAATGTTACCAACTGATCCTCTAAAGGCATTTTATGAATGAGGCCTCTATTTTATTCATTTTCCATTATTTTCCTTCTTTTTCCTCCTAACCTGCAACCTGTAACCTTTTACCTCCATTTTCTCCTAATTTCCATTATTTCATAAATAATTGCACCAAAAATGCTATTTTGCCTTTCCAAAGCCTTGGTCTTTTCCTTGGCCAATTTCCTCAGCCATAAACAACCAAATGAACACCCTCTAGGATGTATTTCCCAACATTCATATTGTAATAAGTGTCCCATGAACCATGGTTATTGTTTTCAACTTTTATTAGATGGAATTTTCACGAGGGTTGTTACATGGGCCTCAGCTTAAAATAAGATATTTTTTTATGTGCTAAATGAGGCTCGAGTGCACTTAAGGTATTAATGGTTTGGTGGTTGGCTCATCATGCTATATGAGCTCGCCCCCACTTACCATATTGGCCCACCCTTCGTAATCATCACCTTCTTTTTTTTTTCACACTTGTGATTTATAAAAGGAAATAAATGTAGCTAAATATCAAAGGAAGTCGAGGTTCAACCTCCCTGAAATAAGATTCAACCTCCATGAAATAATTCTAGCTAACTAGAAGTTAGAGATTCAACGTCCAAGAAATTTGCCAAAATATTCATAGTAGTATTCATAGACCAAGTGTCAATATTTATCTCCAAGTTAATTATGTTTTTTTAATTTAAGAAAATAACTTATCAACAGGTGATATATTGTGCATGGGGTATGATAGGTTATGCTATTGGTCGATGGTATTAGAACAAAAGTTGTCTATAAGTCAAAAATTTCCATGGTAAAATAAGGGTGAATATCCATGGTTAACAATATGGCTACATGTTTTCAAACACATACATGTTTAAATAATATACTAATTTATAATTCAAAATTAAAACATAAAACAAAATTATAATTTACTTAACTTTTATGTTTTTTTTTCTCAATTTGAAAAATAAGAAATATATCATAAAATAAATCTTTTGATATTTATCATGTATTGATGACTGTCATGTTTATCAATAATTTGATTTATGTAACTATATTAATTAAAAAAATCCTTATATAACAAATACTTAATAACCACTCTAAATATAATTTAAATATCGTTGGACCACATATTTGAAACCTTATACGCATAGGAGACATCTTTAAAACCATAACCATGTGTTAAGATTTTAGGTAACACACCTTGCGAAAAATGAAAAAAGTTGCATAACTATAACTTAATCAATTCACATTGTTCGTCTAAGTGCTATTTATATAGGTTTTATAGCCCAATTTTTTGTTTTCTTTATTCTTTAAATTTTATACTTTAATATTATTAATAAGTTATAATCAAAGATTATATTCATAATTTTTGAATTATATTCATAGTTTAGTTTTTAAATATTTTAATTAATAATAATTATTTTAATTATAAACAATAATTTTATATAAAAAAATTATTTATCAAATGAATTAATGCATATTCAAATTGAAAAATATTTCTAAAAGAAAACAATAAAATATCTCTAAAATTATGTCTTTTCCATTAAATTTATTTCTATAAAAAGAGTTTTATAGTATTATATTAATTTTAATGTATTCAACGATGAGAAGAGAAAATGAATTTCGAAAATAAAATTATAATTATAATGTTTATATGTATATGTATATGTATATGTATATATATATATATATATATATATATATATATATATGATAAGTTTTTAAAGTTCAATATTGTTAGAATAGATGAGAACAAATATTTTCATAACATAAATATGAAGTAAGAATTCTTTGAATAAGATTGTTTAAAGAATAAAACTAAGAAATAATAAGGTATTAAATTATATATATCAATTTTCTTTACATATTTTTTTACCAATAAAAATAATGAAAGAAATTTAATAAAATTTTGTGATTGGAATTTTGTACCAATCAAAGGGTTTTTCTATAGTGTTGGAGAAACCCAACAACAAAAGAATAATAACTTGAAGATGCATCCTCTAGTATTTCCTTATAATTTAAAAATTGTCAGATCGGGAATTAATGGAGACGATTGGGAGATCTCAGGATCTAGAAAACATGAGAGATAAATTCACATAAAGAAGGAATATCTAGAGTCATGGATCTGTAGGATTTAATGTTTAGGGTAACTTGGAATTCATGGTTTATGACCCAATGAAACTTGTTTCTGCACCTCAGAGGAAAACAATTTATGTTACTCCCTTTTGGAAGAAGGATTTCCCTAACCAGTTTGAGATTCTAGTCCGTGTGATTTAGCATTGGTTGAATGAATAATGGAGAGACAACATAGGGGAACTTGATAGGCCAAGGATTCCTTCATGATTGAAGTTTCGTCACAATGATACGAGTGCAAAGTCATGTAGTCATTCATTAAAACTCAAGTGGCTTCATAAGGAGAATTTCCAAAGTGTGGAGTCATTAAAGAATTTGGATGCAAAGGCAAATGGAGGAGGATGAAGAAGTCCCCAATGCTATAGTTGGTCCTAAACATGAACTTTCATATAGATCAAAGATTTTTAATCTAGATGTTGGAGAAACCCAACAAAAAAAGAAGAAGAACTTGACGATAAATCCTCCAATATTGCTTGATGATTTAAAATTCGCTAGATTAGGAATTCTTGAAGGGGATTGGGAGATCTACATATATAGAATCCATTAATTGGTAGTCCATAAAATGAAGGACTATTTAAAGTGTAGCACTAGTACACTGCGAATGGAAGATTATGTATGGAAGGCAAACAATGTTGGTGGTGATCAGAGTGGGTCAGGAAATAAGGAGAGGTGTTTGAATGAAAATTCCACTACAAATACTCAACATGAGATACATTCAAAGGAAACCATTAAACATGTGGTTTTAAAGGTAAGAAAAAAATTTCACACACCAAAAAAGGTGCATAAATAAAGCATTCATGCTCATCAAAATGAAACTCACAAGTTAAGCCAACCTATATCAGAAGTGAAACTTCTGAAAGAAAAGAAACAACATTTGAATTTTATTATTCCAAAAGTTTTATGTAAAGAAAATAACTCTTCACATGGAACTATTGTTCACAAGAAAAGCCAACACCATATTGACACAATTTTTCCTAAAGTGACACGAAGAAATTTTTCCTACATGTTCCATTGATGTCCAGAAAGAAAAGTACCAACTCTTGGACATAAGTTTTCATTCTAAACATGATAAAGGTAAGGATAAAATAAGCCTTTCATAGCGCAAGGATCATATGTCAAACATTTATGAAAAACTTTATAATACAAAGGGATAGAAACAGGTTGAAAATTATACATTGATTATGCAAGATGGGAAGAGTGTGACTCAATATGAATTTAAAGAAGCTTGTGTTTCTAATGAACATGAGAGAAGAGGGGATAGATATTTAATTTTTCAAACATTAAAGTATCCCTTGTAAATGAGTCATATTCTTAGTTATCTGGATGAAAAGAAACATATGAAATAGAACCCAACATATATGGAGGAGGTATAGTGGAAACCTACAACTAAATATGAAAAATTTATTTTTTCTAGTCAACATGAGACAAATGTGATAAAATTGATTAATTGTGAACATTTAAAAGAGACAATGCCAATTGTTTGTATCAAGCTCAAACATACATAAGCAAGTAGACATGACGAATAAACTCTACCAACCTTACAATAGGATCCGAAGAAGCATAATGTTGAATGTGTAGAATCTAGTTTCCGTGACAAAAATGAGAAGTGCAATGAAAAATAATGGAATTTAGAAAATATCAAGAAGCTTAGCTCAAGTTTCATTCATTTAGATTTAAATCATATGGAAGAAGAAAATCAAGCCAAAGGGGACTTGTCAAGAGGATTTGATTGTTTTGAAGCAGACAATGCTAGAAACACTAAAGAGGACTAAGTAGTAGAATTAAAACTAGAAGAGGACTCTTCAGACAGTAGGTCAGTGGAGGAGTTTGGAATCTAGATAAGTCATATTATCTCCTTGATTTAAGCAAGCACTCAAAAAGAGACAAAAAAGAATGATATAGAGACAATGAATTCGACAAGAACAAGAGAAAGCCATAATTATCGCCCAAGAGAGAGGTATGGGAAGAAAATAAATTTAGTTTTAAGGCTAAGTCAAAGTTTCGTGACTAGTATTAGAGTAATTCAACATTGGGAATGTGATAAAAGGAATTCATTTTGTAGAAGGGTGATGTCTACGGAACCTAGTCATAAAAACCAAGTGCATCCTTCATGTAGAAAAATAATAAGCATGCAAATTTCCTTTTATATAGGTCTTGAGTACTTTGGCCCAACTGTCTCATCCATTATGAAAAAAGCACAACTGGCATTCAATAAATAACAAATAAGTTGTTCCACAACAATCACCAATATGGATATTTTGATTTGAGGTCTATTATTTCACTAAAAATAATTCTCCACCCCTTATTCTGGAGAACTTGGAGTCGAGAAAGTTGCTAATACCTCATAAGTTGAAGAAGGCCCACATCAGAAAATCTAAAGAGATTAGTCAATGTGATTTCCATTTGACATGTACTCACTTTGTTGTTTTTTGTCTATAAGTCTCTTTAACCATTCCCTTAAGTTTAATAACTTAGAAAGACCTAGAGAAGAGACACTTACCTATTTCAATCAATTGAATAAAAATGTATTTCTGAAGGGTCTCTTGGAGAGGAAATTGTTATTTAAAAGACCAGAGGGAAGGGAGTTCTTACATTTAAGAGTTACTACCATTCTTCTCACTAGAAAATTTGATTGTTGCTCTTTGTTTCATGGGAAAATAAATGATTTTTGAAATTTCTCTTAGACAAGCACCAATAAAGAAATACATTTGAATAATTTTTTCACTTCTTTCTTTTATGCTACTGTTTCATGTGATATCGTTTTATGATGTTTCCTTTGCAATATGTGATGCAATTGTTAATTAAATCAAACATTAAAAAAATCAATACATAAACGTCATTCTAGAGGGGGTCGAGTCATCAATGCAAAGCCATATGAACAATGCATGTTATGACCTCATGCATGACAACATAACTTAATCCAGTATACACATTGCCACATGCAAACAACAACATGTGTAAACCATGTCTAATCAACTACACATATGCATAAACACATGGATTCGAACATAAGTGATCAATTCTAGCAATCAACCTACAAGACTCATACATGTAATCAAAATATTCAAGAATGTAGCCTAACATACAAGGGTGTAAGTAGGAGACATAAAATCAACATATAAGAAACATATAATCCATATCTAACGAGTCACATACTACTGAAAAATACATTTCACAAAATGAATATCAAATTATCCATGGTAACATTCCTACAACCATAATCAATCAGTAAGAAAATTCTAAAAGAACGTGGAATGCAAGTGTAAGATACAAACATGAAACTAACATCCATTCATGATGAATACACACCACCCATCTACTTGGAGGGGTGAACCATGCTCTGATACCACTCTCTAACACCCTCTTCCCACATCCACCCAGGTAACAAAAGCGAAGTGGCTAAAGATGAGAGGCTACTATGATAAGATTCAACCTCCTATGTGACTTTAAGGAAGTGGAATTGAAGGAAAAATCACAGATAGTCTTCCAAAATAATCAAAATAACCCTTAGGAGACAAGTCAGCCACTTAGATAGCATGTCCCTAGGTCCTACTAGATTTCTTAGGCCATAGTCGCTCTCATGTTATGGGCAAGGGAGCAACCAAAAACCTAAATTCTCTCTCACAGGCTTGCTTGCTACTGACCATAGACCAAAATTCCCAGTTCTGTGCCAGCAACCCTAGGATTTAAGCCATTTTTCTAGGTCCAAAGCCTAGGCCACTACCTAGAATGGAGTGATAGCTTGAAATCATTAAAAATACAAGGAAACAACGATGCAAAAGCAATAATCTGAACAAGACCATAACTAGACCCCTACTAGCCATGGCAGGCATTTTGTCAAACATATCATAAACATGTAATCTACAGTTGTAAACAACAGAAATAAGTTTGGGGATCTCATACTTATGTGAGAATCGCTATGAGCCATTTTTCCCTCATGTCATTCATTGCAGTATCATTTAGTAGGCCATAGATACATGATCCCTTCATTTACAAGTAAAAACATGTTGAGCTACATACATACTTGTTGTCATAAAAGATACATATAACCAACATAATAGGAACAAAATTAACATAAACATATCAGCCATCAAAATAGACATCTACATAAAGACATTTGCACATGGAAATCAAGGGAATCAATTTCTCCTTAATGAATGCAATACACCAACTGGAGATGGCACTACCATGTTCTACGTGACCATAAATTAGCTAAGAGAAGTATCTCTTATGCCAATCACCCCTGTGCCATATTCCAAGAATGAATGTGGGACTCAAACCACAATAACCAACCAGGTCGTATAGAGGCTAAACCACCTCACCCTCAACAACAAAAGGTAGACTTTACCTTAATCCATACCTGATCACTAGGCCAACATAATGAGCACAACATACTAGCCTTTATCATGATCTCCACCTAGTCACTATGCCAAACAAGAATGGATGCCGCCATATTTTTTTAGTTACATTGTGAGGAATTTTCTTATCTCCTAGTTTCTCAGGCTTTACTACAATCCAAACCCAGATCACTATGCCTTAAACCCAGACCCACTCTCCAAGTTCTACTGCATATCCCAAACTTTCGATTAGTAGGCCTAATGGAGAGAAAACCACCTATTGTATTTACCATATATACTACCATTCCTTGGTAAGGATTGCTAGGCCCACCAAGGCAACAAAATCGTAGCTTTACTGCAACCCAGAGTCTAGCTCAAGGGTCACTAGGTGAGTGGCTTTACCATGGTCAAGATTCTTATTCAGGGACCACTAGGTCATGTTCTCTATCGTTTAGAGATCCACCCCAGTCAGCTTCAAATCCATCTAACAATCCAAATCACTCAAAACATGAGAACCCCATCACACCATGGCTATCCGAAAATGGAAACGTTGGGCTGAAAATAGTGTTACACCTTGAAAGGCCCATGCCGCGATAGAAAAGAACCACATGAAATGACATGCATGCCAAATCTAGAAAGAAAAATACACATGCAAGTTGATACGTAAAATGAAGCCTCATGTAATGGCTTGATCCTCGCTTTCCCTACTTGATCTCTCCTTCCTCTTGCCTTCATTGACTTTCTTGCTCTAATGCCAAGATTGCTCCAAGAAACTCTAAGCATCCAAGAGTATGAGAGAGAGAGAAAATAATCAGAGAGATCCAAAACTCAAATGTCGAAAGGTTACCAACTAATCCTCTAAAGCCATTTTATGAATGAGGCATCTATTTTCTTCATTTTTCATTACTTTCCTTCATTTTCCTCCTCACCTGCAACCTGTAACCTTTTACTTTGATTATTTAGAGTGTAGCACTAGTACACTGCGAATGGAAGATTATGTATGGAAGGCAAACAATGTTGGTGGCAATCAGAGGGGGTTCGGAAATAAGGAGAGGTGTTTAAAGGAAAATTCCACTCCAAATACTCAACATGAGATAGATTCAAAGCAAACCATTAAACATGTGGTTTTAAAGGTAACAAAAAAAATTCACACACCAAAAAATGTGCATAAATAAAGCATTCATGCTCATCAAAATGAAACTCATAAGTTAAGCCATCCTAGATCAGAAGTGAAATTTGTTAAAGAAAATAAACATCATTTTAATTTTATTATTCCAAAAGTTGTATGTAAAGAAACTAACCCTTCACATCCAACTGTTTTTTTCACACGAAAAGGCAACACCATATGGACACAAATTTTCCTAAAGTGAGACATGAGGAAATTATTCCTACATGTTCCATTGAGGTCCAGAAGGAAAAGTACCAACTCTTGGACATAAGGTTTCCTCCTAAACATGATAAAATAAACCTTTCATAGCTCAAGGATCATATGTCAAACATTTAAGAAAAACTTCATAATACAAAGGGAAATAAGCAGGTTGAAAATTATAATTTTTTTACTTGTTTCTTTTATGCCACCCTTTCCCCTCCTACCACCTTATGATGTTTCCTTTGCAATATGTGATGTGATTGCTAATTAAATAAAACATTAAAAGAAATCAACACATAAACGTCATTCTAGATAGGGTCCAGACATCAATGCAAGGCCATATCAACAATGCATGTTATGAACTCATGCATGACAACAACCATTAATCCAATATACACATTACCACATGCAGCCAAAAACATGCATAACCCATGTATAATCAACTACACATACGGATAAACACATGTAGTTGAACATAAGCGATCAATTCTAGCAATCAACCTACAAGACTGATACATGTAATCAAAATATTCAAGAACGTAGCCTAACATGCAAGAGTGTAAGAAGGAGTCATAAAATCAACATGTAAGAAACATATAATCCATATCTAATGAGTCACATACTCATGAAAAATACATTTCACAAAATTAATACCAAATTATCCATGCTAACATTCCTACAACCATAATCAATCAGTAAGAAAATGCTACAAGAACGTGGAATGCAAGTGTAAGAGACACACATGAAACTGACATCCATGCATGATGAATACACACCACCCATCTACTTGGAGGGGTGAACCATGCTCTAATACCACTCTCTAACACCCTCCTCACACATCCACCTAGGTAACCAGGTGAAGTGGCTAAAGATGAGAGGCTACTATGATAAGATTCAACATCCTATGTGATTTTAAGGAAGTGGAATTGAAGGAAAAATCACACATAGTCATCCAACATCATCAGCAAAACCCTTATGAGACAAGTCAGCCACTTAGATAGCCTGTCCCTTAGTCCCACTAGATCTCTTATGCCATAGTTGCTCTCATGATATGGGCAAGGGAGTGAACAACAACCTAAAGTCACTCTCATAGGCTTGATTGCTAGTGACCAAAGACCAAAATTCCTAGTTCTATTCCAGCAACCCTAGGATTTAAGCCAGATTTTCAGGCCCAAAACCTAGGCCACTGCCGAGAATGGAGTGATAGCTTGAAATCATTAAAAATACAGGGAAACAGTGATGCAAAAGTAATAATCTGAACAAGACCATAACCAGACCCCTACTAGTCATGCCAGGCATTTCATCAAACATATCATAAACATGCAACCTACAAGAATAAACAAAATAAATAAGTTTAAGGATGTGATACTTATCTGAGAATCACTATGAGACATTGTTCCCTCATGTCATTCATTACAGTATCATCTATTAGGCAATAGATACAGTATCCATTCATTTACAAGTAAAAACATGTTGAGCTATATACATAGTTATTGTCATAACATATACATATAACCAGCATAATAGGAACAAAATTACCATAAATATATCAGCCATCAAAATCCACATATACAGAAAGACATTTTCACATGGAAATCAAGGGAATGAATTTCTCTCTAATGAATGCAATACACCCACCGGAGATGGCACTACCATGTTCCACGTGATCATAAATTAGCTAAGAGAAGTATCTCTTATGCCAATCACCCCCGTTCCATATTCCGAGAATGAATGTGGGACTCAAACCAAAATAACCAACCAGGTCATATAGATACTAAACCACCTCACCCTCAGAAAAAAAAGGTAGACTTTACCATAATCCATCCCCGATCACTAGGCCAACATATTGAACACATCATACTAGGCATTATCATGATCTCTACCCATTGACTACGCCAAACAAGAATGGATGCCACCATATTTTTTACTTACATTGTGAAGAATTCTCCTATCTCCTAGTTTCTCAGGCTTCACCTCAATGGAAACCGAGATCACTAGGCCCTAAACCGAGACCGACTCTCTAGGTTTTACCGCATATCCCAAACTCTCGATTACTAGGCCCAATGGAGAGAAAACCACATCTTGTATTTACCATATGCCCTACATTTCCCTGGTAAGGATTCCTAGGCCTACCAAGGCAACAAAATTGTAGCTTTACCACAACCCAGAGTCTCCTCAGGGGTCATTAGGTGAGTGGCTTTGCCATGGTGTAGATTCCAGTTCAGGGACCACTAGTTCATGTGCTCTATCATTTGGAGATCTACCCTAGTGAGCTTCAAATCCATCCGACAATCCAGCTCACCCAAAACATGAGAACCGTATCACACCATGGCTATCCAAAAATGGAAACTTTGGGCTGAAAACAGTGTTTCACCTAGAAAGGCCCATGCCATGATATAAAAGAACCACATGAAATGTATTGCATGGCAAATCTAGCAAGAAAAATACACATGCAAGTTGATACCTACAATGAAGCCTAATGTGGTTGCTTGATGATGCCTTTCCATGCTTGATCTTTGATTCCCCTTGCCTTCATTGCCTTTCTTGCTCTAGCATCAAAATTGCTCCAAGAAACTCTAAGTGTCCGAGAGTATGTGTGTGAGAGAGAGAGAGAATAATCAGAGAGCTCCAAAACTCAAATGTCAAAAGGTTACCAACTAATCCTCTAAAGCCATTTTATGATTGAGGCCTCTATTTTCTTCATTTTCCATTAATTTCCTTCATTTTCCTTCTCACCTGCAACCTGTAACCTTTTACCTCATTTTCTCCTAATTTCCATTATTTTCATAAATAATTGCTTCAAAAATGCTATTTTGCCTTTCCAAAGCGTTAGCCTTTTCCTTTTCCAATTTCCTTAGCCATAAACAACCAAATGAACACCCCCTAGGATGTATTTCCCAACATTCGGCTTGGAATAAGTGTCCCATCAACCGTGGTTATTGTTTTCAACATTTATTACATGGAATTTTCACGAGGGTTGTTACATGGGCCTTAGCTTAAAATAAGATTTTTTTTATGCGCTAAATGAGGTTTGAGTGCACTTAAGTTATTAATGGTTGGGTGGTTGACTCATCATGCTATATGAGTTGGCCCCCACTTACCACCATGACCCACCCTTCCTAGTCATCACCTTCTTTTGTTTTTTTTTTCACACTTGTGACTGATAAAAGGAAATAAATGTAGCTAACTATCAAAGGAAGTTGAGATTCAGCCTCCCTGAGATATGATTCAACCTACTTGAAATAATTATAGCTAACTAGAAGTTAGAGATTCAACCTCCATGGAATATAACAAAATATTCATAGTAGTATTCATAGACCAAGTGTTAATATTTATCTCCAAGTTAACTATGTTTTTTTAATTTAAAAAAATATGATATCAACAAGTGATTTATCATGCATGCAGCATGGTAGGTTGTGCTATTGGTCAATGGTATTGGAAGAAACGCTATTTATAAGTATAAAATTTCCATGATAAAATAAGGGGTGAATATCCATGGTTAAGAATATGACTACATGTTTTCAAAGCACATACATGTTTAATTAATATATTAATTCATTTTGTAATTCATAATTAAAACATAAAACAAATTATAATTTAGTTAACTTTTATGTTTTTTTTTTCAATTTGAAAAATAGGAAATATACGATAAAATAAATCTTTTGATATTTATCATGTATTTATGCCTATCCTATTTTATCAATAATTTAATTTATATAACTATATTAATTAAAAAAATCCTTATATAATGAGACCCTCATTTTTGTGAAAAAAAGTGAGAATGTGTTGGGGGTTGAAAGTGGAAGGAAGCGGGAAGACGAACCAGGGTTTCGAACAGTGATGCAATTCTCCATGAAAGGACACACTAGAGGGAGCTCCTCTCCCTCCTACAAGCAGGTTGTGGCCAGTAGGGGAAAAAAACCGATGGGAAATGATAGAGAGCCTTCAGAAGGAAGGGATAGGAAAAATGAAGGAGAGCAGGAGGGAACTAAGTCAAGGAAGCACAATAATGCAACAGAAAATGAGGAAGAATTCAAGGAACAAGGAACTAAAGACAAAGCACACATGGGCCCATGCAAACCCAAAGCGGAGGTAACCCCAAGAGTCATTTTAAATGATCCAGCATTGTAGGTGCATAGGGATCACA
Organism: Pinus tabuliformis; assembly: GCA_031772625.1. Taxonomy (NCBI): domain Eukaryota; kingdom Viridiplantae; phylum Streptophyta; class Pinopsida; order Pinales; family Pinaceae; genus Pinus; species Pinus tabuliformis. The sequence goes on from CM062819.1 coordinate 454,302,160, forward strand.
TGCAAACTTATGCAATCATATGTAAATTCATGGGGTTGTGGCCCACTGAAAAAGCCTTACAAACGTGGATTAAATACCACTGGAAACCAAAAGGCAACATTGACCTACATCTGAGGTCCAAGCAATTTTTCACTGTAGTATTTTCAAATCTTGAAGATAGGGACAGAGTGTTTGAAGGAGGGCCATACTTTTATGCTGCAGCAGGCCTATATATGCGACCGTGGATTATGAATTTCATTCCGAAATGGGAAACTTTCACTTCGGTCCCAGTCTGGGTCAGACTCTATTCTCTACCTCTTGATTACTGGCAAATGGAATCTCTATCAGCAATAGGAAATAAGTTAGGGCATTTTGTCAAAGTTTCTGAGGCCACTAGAAGAGGAAAGTATACTTCCTTTGCCAGAATATGTGTGGAGATGGATCTCTTTGGAGCTTTGCCGGACGAAGTTATTCTGGATGTTTTTTATTAAGAATGGATACAGATGGTTGACTATGAACATATACCATTCAGATGTCGTAAATGTCATGAGCATGAACATCTGGTCAGAGACTACCCCCTCAGTAGGATAGAGAACAAAAAAAAAGTTGATACTATGAAGGATTCAGAAAGCTACCCCAAGGTGGAACACAAAGGAAATGGAGGAAAAAGAGGAACAAGAACACGTAAAGTTGCAGGGCAGCAAGCCAGCCAGAACATATTCCATGTCCTTGAAGCAAACGGAGGTCCAATAGAACCAGATAAAGCAAAGGAAGGAAGCCCAGAGGAGGAAGAAAGGGCAGAAGACAATGAACATATACATGAAAACAACTAGAAAAAATAATTTATGATAAGTAATGCAGAATAGGAGATGGATCTTGAAATGACCCAAAGTGAGATGGAAATGGAGGACCATGAACTCTAGGAGATTCTTGAGAAAGAAAACCTAGATCTAGAAGTTTTCTTGAAGCAAGGAACCAAAGAAGGGTTAGACTCGTTACCCACAGAGGAGATCAATAGGGTTCAATAGTTGTTTTTATGGAAAACCCAGACTAAGGGGGTGGAAATACTAAGACACAAAGAAATACAAGGCAACGAAGGAGTGAAAATGATCAAGAATATAGCAGGACTAGCACCCAGAATCCCAGGAAAGAAGAGGGGCAGAAAAAAGTAGAGTGAGTTGTTGACGGAATGTGGAAACCTAATGATAGATTTAGGTAAGATGAAAGATCTATCTAGTTACTCCTTTACTAACCTTTAATTATGAATTTCACTTTTTGGAATATTAGGGGTCTAGGTAGTGAAAGGAAATAAAGGTTACTGAGTAATAGAATGAAACAAGCATCTCCAGATGTGATTTTCATCCAGGAAACTAAGTGTTCCATTCAGAAGATAAGAGATATCCATAGTAAATGCCTCAATTGATTTGAGTTTCTGGAAGTCAAATTGGAGAATGCAGCAGGAGGCATTCTCACTCTCTGGAATCCAGAAAAAATTGACTTAATAGATGCGGAGTAATCGAAGGACTACTTACCTGTAGTAATCCAACCAGTAGGAGTTAAGGAAACCTACTTGGTAACGAATTTCTATGGCCCTCAAAGAATGGATGACAAACTAAGGCTTCTATACTCTCTGGCGACTCTCAGAGACAGATATGCAGGAATACCCTGGATCTTAGGGGGTGATTTCAACATGATCAGATCACTAACAGAAAAAAAAGGGGGAACTAGAGTTCTAGGCAAAGACTCCATGGCGTTTCAGACCTTTATTGATAAAATGAGGCTGGTGGACATCGAAATTAATAACAGAATCTTCACCTGGAACAATAAAAGAGGAGGAGAGTCTCAGGTAGCTTCCAAATTAGACAAATTCATCATCTCAGAGGATCTTATGCTCAATAACAAGGAAATGGTGGCAAGAGTGCTTCCCTTTGGAGGCTCACATGACTGGCCGATGCAACTGGAGGTTTAGGACATTGGTAACCCCAGGAAATGACCTTTCAGATTTGAGAACATCTGGTTATCCCACCTAGAATTTATAAGAAATGTAACCAAGTGGTGGGCATAGGATTTAAACATACAAGGAACCAGAATGTACGTTCTACAAAAAATATTGAAACGCATCAAGCTCAGGCTTAAAGATTGGAACAAGAATGAATTTGGCAATATCTTTGTAGAAATTTTTTTATTGAAGATCGAATGCAGAAACTCAACCAAACCCTCATCATAGAGGGCCATGATAAAGTCAGGGATGAGCAAGCTACCAAATGTCAACAACAATGGGAGAATATATGCAAACAAGAGGAAATATTTTGGAGACTAAAATCTAGAGTCAAATGGCTAAAAGAAGGGGAATGTAATACCAGGTTCTTTCACAAATCCACCATGGCTAACAGAGCACACAATAGAATTTCTCTGATCAAGGATAAAAGAGGAAATAATCTCAACACTCATGATGAAATGGAAGTAGCTCTAGTCCAACACTTTCGAAGCATAGCACAGGAAACCTGTTATGAAAGAGTTCTCTAAATCTGGAACTTCACTAAGCACATACCCAGGATGGTTTCCAGAGAGGATAATGTTAACCTTTACAGACCTATGACCGAAGAGGAGGTCAGTGGGGTTATAAAGAAATGTAGAATGGCAAGGTACCAGGCCCGTATGGTTTCAATGTTGACTTCTTCAAAGCTTCCTAGAATATTGTCAAACAGGACATTTTGCATGTTGTGGAAGATTCCAGGAGGCACAGAACCATTTTGAAAGTGTTGAATTCCTATTTTATAGCCCTGATCCCTAAACAGCAGTTGGCCCAAACCCTTGATAGATTTAGACCTATAGCATTGTGTAATGTGGTTTACAAGATAATATCAAAAGTGGTTGCAAACAAACCTAAACCTTTCTTGCCCTCTCTAGTTTTGGGGGGAACAATCTGGATATGTGGAGGGAAGGAAAATTCTTAATAACATCATCCAAGCTCATGAAGCGGTGCACTCACTAGCTAGCAAGAGGAAAGCTGGAATGATCATGCAACTGGACATTGCCAAGGCTTATGATAAGCTGAATTGGAACTATATAAGGAAAGTTTTCATTGCTTTCGGGTTTCACCATAATTGGGTAAGATGGATCCTGGCTTTGATTACCTCGTCTAGTTTTTCTATTCTTGTTAATGGTTCTCCTTCGGAGACTTTCACTTCTTCTAGAGGTCTCAGGTAGGGTGACCCGCTCTCTCCCTTTCTCTTCATCGTCATGATGGAAGGACTAGGAAGAGCTATCGAGCATGAAAAAGTAGTTGGTAACATCAGGGGTATCCAACTCTCTGATAATGGACAGGCCTTGACTCATCAACAATTTGTGGATGACACCTTACTACAGGGAATTCATACAGTCAAAGAAGCTCTTTCTTATAAAAAAATCCTCAGTGACTTTGCCATGGCCTCAGGTTTGGAAGTTAATCTCTCCAAATCCAAGATTTTTTTTTCAATACTAACATTGCTATTCAGAAGAACATATCTAGAATTATGGGCTTTCAAATAGGCACTCTCCCCTCAAAATACCTGGGGGTTCCTTTAACTGCAAAACCATTACACAAGAGTTTCTGGGAGCCGATGATCAGTAAACTACATGACAAGACCAGGAAATAGACAATGAGATCTTTAAACTTGGCTGGAAGGTTGATCCTCACAAAGACTATTCTACAATCAATCTTGATCTTTATGCTATCTGCTATCCCTGCTCCTAAAGGAATCCTGAATCAAATGAGAAACATACAAGGAGACATTCTTTGGGGCAAGGTGGAGGAAAAGAAGAAATGCGCCTTAGTTGCCTGGGAAAAAATTTGCAAACCCAGAAACCATGGGGGTCTTGGACTGGATGATACTGAAATTCTATGTAAAGTTCTAGGGGCAAAATTATGGTGGCGATGGATAAAGGAACCAAAAGCACGATGGTCCATCACTTGGAAAGAAAAATATGCAAGCTCTTGGCTAGTTAATGATCGCATAAGGATGGATCGGAATATAAGAGGTTCTCACATTTGGAAGAAAGTCTAGGATAACAGAGGCTTAATTCAGGATAACAGCTTCTGGGAAATCAGAGGGAGACTTAGCCTTATTCTGGGAGGAAAGATGGCAACAAGAACCTATTCTGCTACAGGAGGATTTGCAGGACCTGAAAACAAAGACTGAAACTAAGGATTTCACTAAGGCTAAGGATTTCTAGGATCAATACAATAGTTCAGGAAAATGGAGAAACTGGAGAAATTTGGGTCTCAGAAATGATAGTCCTCTAAATTCCAAGGCTGAAAGACTGATGAAAATGTTAGAGCAAAGGAAAATTCTCGTCTGAAAGGGGCATGACCAGCTGAGATGGGACAACAAAAATGAGGGGATCTTTAATCTCAAGGAAGCCAAACTCATAATCATGGACCTTGATTCCAAGGCTCCTGACAGGATCTGGCAAAACCTATGGAAGCATCAAGGCTGGATGAAAATAAAACTTTTTCTATGGCTGGTTTTGCAAAGGAAAATCCTGACCTAGGACAATATTAAGAAAAGGGGTTTTCTAGGGCCTTTAAGATGCCAACTCTATGAGGCTCAAGAGGAAACCATAGAACACCTCCATTTTCACTTCTAGATTATAGGATGTTTTTGCTTCAATCTTCCAATAGTCTGATAGAGGTATAGGAAGTCTTTTCAACACCCTAACCAAATGGAGAAGGAACTTTTCGGATAATGAAGTTCTTTGCTCAGCTTGGGCACTTACACTGGGCTTCATTATCTGGAATATTTGGAAAGAAAGGAACAATAGAATCTTCAAGAATGTTAAGAAGTCTTCCCAGTGAATCTTTGATCTGATCCTAAAAGAAATCAAAGAAATGGTTAGAACCATAATTCGAAATCTCCCCTCGAATCCCCCCTCTGCTACAGACTGGAGGATTCTTTGTAGGCTTGAATTGCAGGGACTAGTTCCTCAAGGTTTAATCAGGAAAGTTTCAATTGTGGATACTGAGCTAGACTTCTAGCGTCCTCCCCCTAAGGGTTTTCTAAAATTCAACATTGATGGGGCTTCTAAAGGTAATCCAGGCACGACAGGTTACGAAGGGGTGTTAAGGGATGACAAGGGAAACATTCTTTTCATCTTCCATGACTACTTAGGAAGGGCCACCAACAACATGGTGGAGATAATGGCCATGGAACAATGTCTTGATTTCCTGGTTCAATAAAATCACCAAAATACGATGATTAAAGCTGACTCCGAGCTGGTCATTAACTAAGTTAACAGAATAAGCTTGGGAACTTCACCGGAAAAAGCCTTTAAAAAATGGAGGCTAATTCAGGTCTTCCAAAGGATTCCCAATCATCTTCAGATGTTGAGAACAGTCAGTTTGGCACATGTACGTAGAAAGGCCAATAAACTTGCGGATTTGCTTGCCAATCAAGGAGTGATCTGCATAAATACTAGGGTTGCGATGAACTGGCAAGAATTCCCTCGAAACAGATTAAAGACGGAGTGTCAAAACCAAGCAGATGAAGAAAATACAGTGTTTCTTAAGAGAACCATGGAGACGGATTTAGTTAACTAGCAGCTGTTGGCTCAGTGGCTCATTTACAATGGGGTCTTTTGAAATAGGATTGGAAAGGTCAACCGGAGACCTCCAGAGTATCAGGTTAAAGGAAGAATCCAGATGTCATGAAGGGAATGAAAGGACTTCAGGGACTGTAGGCCAGATTGCGGTGAATCCTTTACGCATCGGGGTTAGAAGGGATGGTGATGTGAATGGTCGAAAGAAGAGGATAGCCATAAATTGCGAAGCTAGAGATCTTTTAACCATAAAAGGTGAAACCAGAGTTTCTTTAACTATACTCTTTTTATCGAGGCATGAGCGGGATTTAGGTGATCGCAGCCCTCACAAGAGTGAAGCGGTTTTTATCTTTCGGGAGCGATCCCAATCTTTAAGTGCCACATGGCAGTGGGGCCAAAAGGAATACCGCCCTCATCGCATGATATCACCTGTGCATGTAGGCTGGCATGACTTCAATATCCAATGTCAGATGGTTCATGGAGATTCAATGGTTCAGATTGCTCATGCTATTTGGTGGACCCACGAGGTAAATGGTGAACAACTCATCAGTCTGACTTGGTATACAACCATTTGATCAAAGGATAAGGCTCAAAGACTGAGATCAAAAAGGAAGGTGGGAAAAGTTCTTTCTGAGGAACTGTACCTATTTTTGAGAAACATGGCAGTCGTGCTATCTTTTTTGCCTAACAAACATGTGCCTTGTGCTTTTTTGTATCCAAGTCCAAACTTATGTATTTCCCTTTTGAGATAGGTAAAGTTGGAGGCAAGGGGTAAGGAATAGTTCTGTTGGGATTTCTCCATAGTCAACGACCTTGAGAGTTTTGATGTAACCTATTTACATTATGTTTTAATTAATGAATTGAAAGGTCTGACTCTTGAATTAGCAAAAAGAAATGAAAAATCCTTAGATAACAAATCACTTAATAACCACTCAAAAGATAATCTAAATATTGTTGGACCACATAGTTGAAACCTTGTACTCATAGGAGACATCTTTACAACCATAACCATGAGTTAAGATTCTAGGTAACACACCCTATGAAAAATGAAAAGAATTGCATAACTATGTAACTGAATCCATTCACAGTGTTCGTCTAAGTGCTATTTATATAGGTTTTATAGCCCAATTATTTATTTTCTTTATTTTTTACTTTTTATATTTTAATATTATTAATAAGTTATAATCATAGATTATATTCATAATTTTTAAATTTTATTCATAGTTTAGTTTTTAATTATTTTAATTATAAGAACAATTTTATATTAAAGAAATATATTTTTATTAGATGAACTAATGCATATTCAAATTAAAAATATTTCTAAAAGAAAACAATAAAATATCTTTAAAATTATATCTTTTTCATTAAATTTATTTCTATAAAAAGAGTTTTATAGTATTATATTGATTTTAATGTATTCAACGAGGAGAAGAGAAAATGAATTTAGAAAACAAAATTATAATTATAATGTTTTATTTTTTATATTTATTTTTGTTTATATTACAAGTTTTTAAAGGTCAATATGGTTAGAATAGATGAGCACAAATATTTTCATAACATAAATATGAAGTAAGAATTTTTCGAATAAGATTCTTTAAAAATTAAAACCACAGAAATAATAATGTATTAAATTATTTATATATATATATATATATATCAATTTTTTGTACATATTATTTTACCAATAAAAATAATGAAAGAAATTTAATAAAATTTTGTGATTGAAATTTTGTACGTATCAAAGACATTTTCTATAGTGTTGGAGAAACCCAACAATAAAAGAATAATAACTTGAGGATGCATCCTCTAGTATTGCCTTATAATTTAAAAATTGTCAGGTTGGGAATTAATGGAGAGGATTGGAAGATCTCACGATCTAGAAAACATGAGAGGTAAATCCACATAAAGAAGGAATATCTAGAGTCCTCGATCTGTAGGATTTAACACTTAGGTTAACTTAGCACTCATAGTTTATGAGCCAATGAAACTTGTTTCTGCACCTCACAAGAAAACAATTTCTGCTCCTCCCTTTTGGAAGAAGGATCTCCCTAAGCAGTTTGAGATTCTAGTTTGTGTGATTCAACACTGGTTGAATCAACATTGGAGAGGCAACATAGAGGAACTTGATAGGTCAAGGATTCATCCGAGATTGATGTTTCCTCACAAGGATAGGAGTGAAAAGTCTTGTAGTCATTTATTGAAACTCAAATGGGTTCATAAGGAGAATTTCCAAAGTGTGGAGTCATTAAAAAATTAGGATCCAAAGGCAAATGGAGGAGCACGAAGAAGTCCCCAACGCTAGAGTTGGTCCTAAACATGAAATTTCATATAGATCAAAGTTTGTTTCTCTAGATTATGGAGAAACACAACAGAAAAAGAACAATAACTTGAGGATAAATCCTCCAATATTGCTTGATGATTTAAAATTCGCTAGATAGGATTTCCTGAAGGCGATTGGGAGATCTCTCGATATAGAATCCACAAAGTGGAAATCAATATAAAGAAGGACTATCTAGAGTGTAGGACTAGTACACTGAGAATCGAAGATTATGTATGGAAGGCAAACAATGTTAGTGGCGATCGGAGTGGATCTGGAAATAAGGAGAGGTGTTTAAAGGAAAATTCCCCTCTAAATACTCAACATGAGATAGATGCAAAGGAAACCATTAAACATGTGGTTTTAAAAGTGACAAAAAATTTGCACACTCCAAAAAAGGTGCATAAATAAAGCATTCATTCTCATTAAAATGAAACACACAAGTTAAGCCATCCTAGATCAGAAGTTAAACTTTTGAAAGAAAAGAAACAAGATTTGAATTTTATTCTTACAAAATTTGTATGTAAAGAAACTAGCCATTCACATCCAACTGTTGTTCACAAGAAAAGCCAACAACATATGCACACAATTTTTTCTAAAGTGACACATGAGGAAATTATTCCTACATGTTCCATTAAGGTCTAGAAGGAAAAGTACCAGCTCTTGGACATAAGGTTTCCTCCTAAACATGATAAAGCGAAGGATAAACTAACTCTTTCATAGCTCAAGGGTCATATGTCAAACATTTAAGCAAAACTTTATAATACAAAGGGAAAGAAACAGGTTGAAAATTATACATTGAGTATGCAAGATGACAAGAGTGTGGCTCAATATGAATTTAAATAAGCTCACGTTTCTAATGAACATGAGAGAAGAGGGGAGGGGTATTTAATTTTTCAAACATTAAAATATCCCTTGTCAATCATTCATATTCTTAGCTCTCTGGATGAAAAGAAACATAAGAAATAGAACCCAACATATATGGAGGACCTGTAGTGGAAACATACAACTCAATATGCAAAATTTATTTTTTTCTAGTGAACATGAGATAAATATGATAAAATTGATTAATTGTGAACATTTAAAAGAGTCAATGCCAACTATTTGTATCAAACTCAAACATACATAAGAAAGTAGACATAGTGAATAAAATCTACCAACCTTACAATAGGATCTGAAAAGGCATAATGTTGAATGTGTAGAATCTAGTTTCCGTGACAAGCATGAGAAGTGCCATGAAAAATCAGGGAATTTAGAAAATTTCAAGAAGCCTATCTCAAGTTTCATTCATTTAGATCTGAATCATATGGAAGAAGAAAATCAAGCCAAAGGGGACTTGTCAAGAAGAGTTGATTCCTTTGAAGGAGACAATGCTAAAAGTATTAAAGAGGATCAAGTAGCAGAAATAAAAATAGAAGAGGAGTCTTCTGACAATGGGTCATTGGAGTATTTTGGAATCTAGATAAGCCACATTAGCTCACTCATTCAAGAAAGCACTCAAAAAGAGACAAGAAACAATGATATAGAGACAATGTATTTGACAAGAACAAGATAAAGCCATAATTATCGCCCGAGAGAGACTTATGGGAAGAAAATAAATTCAGTTGTAAGGCTATGTCAAAGTTCTGTGAGTAGTATTAGAGGAATTCAACATTGGGAATGTGATAAAAGGAAGTCATTTAGTAGAAGGGTGATGTCTATGCAACCTAGTCATAAAAACCAAGTGCATCCTTCATGTAGAACAAAAATAAGCATGCAAATTTCCTTTTATAGAGGGTGTGAGTACTTTGGTCCAACTGTCTCATCCATTATGAAAAAAGGACAACTTACATTAAATAAATAACAAAGAATTTGTTCCACAACAATCACCAAGATGAATATTTTAATTTGATGTCTAGTATTTCACTAAAAATAATTATCCACCCCTTATTCTGGAGAAGTTGGAGCAGAGAAAGTTCCTAATACCTCATAAGGTTAAGAAGGCCCACATTAGAAAATCTAAAGCGATTAGTCAATGTGATTTCCATTTGACATGTAGTCAGTTTGTTGTTTATTATCTAGAAGACTCTTTAACTGTTTCCTTATGTTTAATAACTCAGAAAGTCCTAAAGAAGAGACACTTACCTATTTCAATCAATTGAATAAAAAATGTATTTCTGAAGGGTCTCCTGTAGAAGAAATAGTTAGTTAAAAGACAAGAGGGAATGGAGTTCTTACATTTAAAAGTTACTATCATTCTTCTCACTAGAAAATTTGATTGTTGGTCTTTGTTTCATGGGGAAATAAATGATTTTTTAAATTTCTCTTGGACAAAAGCGAGTAAAGAAATACAATTGAATAATTTTTTTACTTCTTTCTTTTATGCTACTCTGCTATCGCCTTACTATGTGCCCTTTGCAACATGTGATGTGATCCTTAATTAAATAAAACATTAGAACAAATCCTTATATAATGAATCACTTAATAAACAATTAAAATATAATTTAAAGATCCTTGTAGTAGAAATCTTGTACACATAGGAGGCTCACATATGTTTATGGAAAAGAGGCTAGATTATATTATTCCAAAAATTTCTCTATAAGTAAGTGAAAGCAACTTTAAAACCATGAATTAAGATTTTAGGTAACACACCATGAAAAATGTTGCATAACTATGTAACTTAATCCTTTAGATGGTCTAAGTGCTAATTTATATAGGCTTTATAGCTCAATTTTATGTTTTCTTTACTTTTTAATTTGTAAACCTTAATATTATTTATAAGGTATAATCATAGATTATATTGTTAATTTTAAATTTTTATCTACATTTTTATTAAGACTAAACTAAGTAATTAATTATTTTAGAAATAAATTTTTATCTACATTATTATTAATACTAAAATTAATTTTTAGAAATATATATAAATTAAGATAATACAAATAGTTCTTATGTCCAAAATGTTGAATCAAAGAGTTTCTTTCTTTATATGGAAATTGTTGATTTGGAGTTTGTGAGTCATATGAAGATGATGGTAGCCTTGAAACAATTCTAGGTGATTCTTTAGAGGTTCATGCCTTTTGTTTTTATTTCTTTAGGTAACACTATTTTTTGGTATAACCATAAGTTATCTAACCACTTTTCCTATAATAATTGTTTTTAATAATATCATTGATTTATCAAAAAAACAAAAAAAAATTGTTAAAATAAAATATATAATGGAAAACAAGAACACTATATTTTTCTTATTCATATTTTAAACAAAATTGTATACATGAAAATTAAATTAAAAGAACTTAAACATCAAACATAATTATATCTACTGTACATGAAAATTAAATTGAAAGAACATAAACATCACTGAAATATAAAACATAATTGTATATACTGAGACTTATCATGTAAATATTTAAGAATAAAACCAGCTCCATTGTTTTATTTAGATAATAGAGATCTCATGGTAAATGATAACATTACTGACATACAGGAGAAACTGAATGTAAAGAAGAATAAGTCGTCTGAGAAGCTAAATGTAAAGAAGAATGACTACTGTTTTGTGTGTTGAGAGAATTAAATCAGCAAATGCGAAGCGAAGCGGCAGATGTTGTTAGATTAAGCATGAGTAAGATGGGGAGGGCAGCTAGAACCAGGGGGTACAGGGTACCCCGGTTTGTGGCACCCTGATGCATCCTTAGCGTTTCTCGTCCAGCCAAGCAATCCTCGACGCGTGCATTCAAACGCACCTTCATTCGCAGCTTTGGCGTCCGTAATCAGAATCGTGGATGTTAGCAACATTATTGAAATCCAGAACAACCCCAGCATTTCCATTTTCTTGCAGCACTTCATGGCCATCTCCTTAATTCAAAAGGAAAAACTAAACCTATTTCTAAATATTTCTTCTTCTTCCAAATTTGATGATCGTGTGATGGATCTAATCTAATTTATAGACAACGTATAAGTTGCATGGAGCGTGGAAGCACCTCATCTTTAGTGGTGATTGCAGATTTTTATGCGGATGGAAAGTGGATCCATAGTATTTTGTATTTGTTCCACAGATGTATGCGGATCCACGAAATTCAAGAAACTCAACTTCAAATCGTGTCAAGGCGAAGCCCAGCTTTGTGACTAACCGGTTACCTCCAACATTAGGGAATGTTGACACCTATTGTTTTACAATTCAGTCATCTCTGGAATCTGTTACGCTTCGATTTCTTCAACCTCGCTCGTTGACACCTACTTTACAAAATTAAGTCGTCCCTCCCATCGGCTGCGCTTCCTCTTCTTCAGCATCGTTAGTGAACACACGTGTTTTTTGCAATGTGATCTTTCCAACCTGTTTTGAGGTGTAACATTTAAATATTTGTTTTTATTTATTGAGATTAGAATTTTATTTTACATGTTTAAGTTATGCTAACTCATGCCAGTGTTAGAAATAATTACGGCTGTCAAACAAATTCATCAACATTTGCCTCACGCACCACCTCGACTCATGGACCATCTCGACTCATGGACCATCTCACCGAACACCGCGTCTTTCGAAGGGGCATCACTCCTCTTCTTCAACATCATTTGTGAAGACACCTGTTTTTTGCAACGTGATCTTTCCAACCTGTTTTGAGGTGTAACATTTAAATGTTTGCTTTTATTTATTGAGGTCAGAAGTTTATTTTGCAATTCTGATGGTTAAGGTTTTGTGTAAGTATTTCTAATTCTTTTAAAATAAAAATAAAATATTATTTAAATAAAAAAGTAATATAAGTTAAAAATAAAATATTATTTAAATAAAAAAGTAATATAAGTTATATATATATGAGTAAAATATTTTTCAAAAATATTTTAAAGATGTAAAAAAAATCTATGAACAATTTGAAATGAATTTCTATATTAAATATTGGGGTTTTCGCACTGCATTATATTAGATATCATTTGTGTATTCAACTGATTTAAGTAAGTCATACCATTTCTAGAGGTAGTAGTCACCTATTAATTTCTCATGATTTTTTAATAGTCCAATTAGCAATAATTGCATAAGGTGATGGTCACAGGGGTTAACAAATATTTAGAAGTAGACAGGTTGTAACAGCAAATAAAAAACTTGAAATTTAGAATCTATAACAAAGAAAAACTAAAATAAAGAAATTCGGACTATATAAGATTTCTAAAAACATGAAAAAAATTCCAACACAACCCAATGTCAAAATTTTGAATCACTGTAAATTATCACCAGACACGACATGTTTAAATTATCCTCTCGAACACAATTTCAATCACACGGTCGTGACCGTCTGTTCTTAGAATTGTCATGTTAACAATGATATCGTTATTTCCATTTTCTTGGATTTCATGGGAAACTGATTAGTTTAAAAGTTAAAAGGAAAACCTAAATTATATGAAGACAATGGTGTTGTGAAGATGGATCGGAAAGCTGTAGGTGTTGGTCTCGGGAAGAACGGCTTGTAGCAAACTAATGTAGACTTTGACAACCCTTCAAACAATCCTACATGTAGTCCTGGAATTTGATGTCCCAATTGACGGATTTACTGTTGATTTCAAAATAAGACGTATACACCCATGTTAAATTCCAATGATAAACCGTCGTTTTTACTTCTGTTTATTTGTTAAGTCAAATATTCATTTCATATATATATCGAATAGATCAAGGCAGCGCACTCGATTCCGCATTATCATTTAATATCAAACAACGTAGTCGTTGAATTTGTTCTTGACGATCAAAAACGTTTATTTGCCATTGAAATTTTTTATGGTTTCCTTTTAAAACTAACCTTTACAATTTTAGGGTATTAGAAAAATCCATTCACAATTTATTTTCACCAATTAAGCTAATTTTTATTTTAAAAATTATCATATAAAATGAAGGGTAGTGGTGGATATTTCAAGGCAGTGACATCAATTGTAAATTATTCTTGAGTGTATAGGTGTTGCATGAAATCATATGATCAACTTTGAAATTGCATAAAATTCCTAAATAATAGGGCCATAGTTTCTAGAGGGATTACACAAAGAAATAGGGGTTCAAGAAAAAGCAAAGGTAAAAATTGACTAAGTCTTGCTCAAAAGCTTCTGAGTGAGTAGAGAGAGGCACGCTCGGAATTTCAAAGTCCCTCTGCTGGTCAAATGAAAATTTCGTTACCTTTATACATTTTACATGCCTTTCATTTTATGGTTTAGTCCAATAAACCACCTTTCATACTAATAAACTAAACCAATAGCATTGGATCTTCCACCATTTAACTCTTCTATGTGATAATCAATAAATAATTTTATGTCTTCAAAGTAGAATCATATAGTTCTCACATAGATGCTAGTGAGGAGTGTACAACATCCGCAGTGTGAGCATGGTCATCTGAGACTCCCATATGAGTATAATACTAATCATCTTACACTGTATGATGTTGAAAATATAGTGAAATTATGGTAATTTACTAAAAGTAACAACTACTAGCATTTATTCATGCTCAACACAACATTCTTTAAACCAAATTACCAAAGTTATGCTTATAATTGCAAACTTTCAGGCTTCACAGAGATATATCCATCTCTAACAAAAACAAATTGCTGAAATATCAACACGTGATCCCCAATGGGACAATCCTCAAGCAATAAAAAACTTGAAAACAAATATGGACAATGTCGACTATTAGTTAACCATTCAACTATAAGTTTTCACCACTAACAATAACAAATTGCTGAAATATCAACAGGTGATCCCCAATGGGACAATCCTCAAGCAATAAAAAACTTGAAAACAAATATGGACAATGTCGACTATTAGTTAACCATTCAACTATAAGTTTTCACCATTGAAACAAGAGGATTGAACAATTACAAATCGTACATCTATCTTTGGGTTGACAATTGGATTATCCCAAATGATGCTAGAAGATTAATTTAGGATTTTTTTTTTTACACAGATCAAGACTAGAGTTCAACTCATAAACGGTTCAATTCATAAATTCTTCTCATGCTTGTACAAACCAGATTGAAGTGATTTTCCTCATAAACTCAGAAACAAGGAAGGGAAAATTATAATCACTAACCTTTTTCATTCTTCTAAAAAGAAATTCTAATGATGGACATTTTTCATTCTTCTATAATATTTTATGTAGTTTTACCATTAACAACACATTTGCTAAATTCTTCTCATGCTTGTACAAACCAGATTGAAGTGATTTTCCTCATAAACTCAGAAACAAGAAAGGGAAAATTATAATCACTAACATTTTTCATTCTTCTAAAAAGAAATCCTAATGATGCACATTTTTCATTCTTCTATAATATTTTATGTAGTTTTACCATTAACAACACATTTGCAACAATGTAGTACAAGATGTACAAAAATTTGTATGCGTAAACATTATTTTTAACATATTGTGCTCTATAAGTATATGCATACACTGAAACATTATTTTTAACATATTTTCATCTATAGTTATATTATATATGAAAAGTTTTAGTCTCCCCTCACTAATAGACTCCAATTCTAGTTTTATTACAATTTCCAGATCCAAAAAAATAAGATGAGATTGACTAAAATTAAAAAGAAATATTTGTTTTTCATTTTCGTAACTTAACTAAATAGAAATAAAAATAAAGCTAACACTAATTAGTTTTCAAACTAATTTTATTATAATTTCCATTTTCAAAAAAATAAGATGTCTCACTAAAAATAGAAAACAAATACTTGGTTTTCATTTTTTAATCTAAATTAAATACAAATAAAAATACAACACAATAGCTAGTTTTCAGTGGATCATGCTCAAACAAGTCTAGCATTTAGAAGTCAACAAACAAAATAAAGAAATTTAACGATATCATGCATCATTGTACCTAGGTAAAAATAGTGGAATTGTAGTCTATCATATTTATAGTACCTAGGTAAAAATAGTGGAATTGTAGTCTATCATATTTATAGTCCAAATTTTTAGTGAGACTATTTAAATGATGAAAACCATGCAAATATAGTATAAATAAAACATTTAGTGGAATTTTTCCAAACTATAATGTATTTCATTGAAATTCAAACTTGCTAGAGAAAATACAAAAAGGTTTTTAATAATAGATCGTAATTATACTTAATTTAAAGTCAATCTTCCTAGAGAAACTACAAAAAACATTTCAATAGGGATATCTTAACATAAACTAGAAGAAATTTCAAAGCTCAAGAATTCTTCTTGACTTTGTATACGTCCATACCTCATGACTGCTTGCCAATCAACATTAGATGATTCAGGTCCATTCAAAGATATTCTCATTAAAGCATTGAGTGTATCCAACACTAGCCTTGATTTTTTGATGCCCTTGATGATGTTTTTCTTAAAAAATCTCCTTTCAAAATCTATTGTACTTGTAGGAATAGTGAGCATGGCTTGTCATAATTTCATCATATTAGGATAAGTTTTGTGCGATTGTTTTGTGTTAGGAAATACTTTCCATGCTTCTTTCATTAGAAAACCCTCACAAGCCAGATTTAATGAATCAACAAAAGGGTGCAACTCTCTTTTACAAGCTTTAACACCAAATAAAGCTACAAATCCAACATCACTTGATATGGTATGTTGCAAATGTTGAAAAATATTTAAAGGCCAATGTTCTAAATTTTCTCATGATTACGACGCTCTTCTAGATAATAGCAAGGGCTGAACAATTTTGTTGCATTAAAAAGATGAAGGTCTGTAAATCTTTCTTTTAAAGAGTCTATGAGAGTCTCTATATAACCTTCCGTGAGTTGCTAACAACTCTCTTGTGTGCCTTCAATACAAGGTTTCATAGATTGTTTCCTTGCTTCATTGCATTCAATATTCATGGCTGAGATAGAGATGTATAGTAATTCATGTCTATCAACCAATGTCCCTTCATCTTTAATATCAGTGTATCCATTACGATTCAACTTGTTCAATTCCCCTAGAATATTAGCAAGCATATGTAAACAATATTGGATAGAATATATCTGTGCCTTATCATACCATGATGAAGTTTATTTTTTCATTTTTCCAAAAAGTTAAAATTGTTGGCATAAGCTTCACAAGCCTTATAATAACTTCCCCTCTAGATAACCATCTCACTGAATGTATTTGTAGAACATCAAGAACACCAATTTGCATGACTCTAAAAAAATCATTAAGTTAGTTATTTCTTCTTCGGGAATTTCGAACCCATGAATACACTTTGTTTGCATTTTTTTCAACATATAATAACTCAAGTATTTTCTTAGAAGCATCTGCTACTGCTAAAGTCTCACGATGACCCACACAATGAACTGTAATAAGGTTTGGATTGTTATTTTTCAAAAATGAAGCAAGACCATTTTCCTGTCCAATCATTGCTGAAGCTCCATCTTTAGAAACAACTGTCAAATCTTTATATTGAAGGCCTCTAACATTTATTAATTGATTGACACTATCATTTATTGTTTTCCCTTTTCCATCCACTACATCATTGAGCCTCGTAAACTGTGAAATAGGTGGCCCAAAACCCTTTGAGTCTAAATATGTTTCATAAACAACAAGGTGTTGCTCTAAGGTTCGATCAATGCTTTCATCAACCATTAATGAGAAGAAAGGGCTTTCCATCACAATTTTTATCTGAATCTGTTGAAGATGTTTTGATATGTAATATATAAAATCATTTGCAGACTTACGATTTGTGTACGATGAGTACTCTTGATACTTTGGCATATATAGAGTTTTTTCATCCATTATAAATTTGCAAATTTTCTCATACTTTGAAAGAGATAAATCTTCTTGACAGATGAAATATGCTACTTTCATTGTAGAAATCACTCTTTCCTTATTGGCATCTTCAAGCTGTCTAATATGATCTAGAATTTGTTTCATCTATTCCTATAGAGAATTTATCCATCTTGCCTTCACATCTTTATGCAACAATGATTTCTCATAAGTAACAAGCACATCATGTTGTAATGTTATGCAACCATTACCTAAACCTGATGGTCCATTCATCTTATACTTCTCACAATAACTACACTTCATAGCTATTTTATCATCAAACCTCACATAATTCAACCAAAGAAACTTATCTAACCATTCCATACAAAAGTGTCCTTTTGTTCACACATTCATTTTTGAATTATTAGCAACTTGTTCTTCAACTTCATTTGTTTCTTTGTCGTTTCTTCATCTAGATCGATCAGAAAAACTTCCAAAAATTTCATGTAACTGTTGTTACACATCAATATTATGGGTTTCTTCACATGTTCTCCAAATTGTTTTGAGTCTTAGAAGTTTACCCTTTTGTACATCCATACATTTCCCCATTTGTAGCTTGTAGTTTTCTCTTTTGAGACATTTGTAGATTTGTAATCACCTATATAAAAAATATAAATGAAAATTAAAGTTCATTAAATCATACAAATTGGTTGAGTTAATACTTTCTAATAACGCATATTTATTTATTACCTAAAAAAGCATAAACATTGTTAAACCCATTACCCAAAAAAAAATATTTTTTAAAAAGATATTAAATGTTAGAAAACAAGGTATTAACAATTGCAATTAGAACAAAAGAAATTGTTAAATAAAATTTAACTATTATATATAACTCAATTCAACAACCTCAACGGCCTTCACATGTAAATCCATAATCACGTAAAGTTATACCATCACATCTAATTATAAAATAAATTTATATTCATTTCAAACTATTTAAAACCGGACATGAAATAACACTCTCACAATTCTAAATTTTATTAATACAATTGTATGCATTAATAAATAAAATTAATATTCATGGCCAATGTTTTCAAAATCTTAAAGTCACATAAAGGATAAGCTTTAGGATATAAATTTTTCAGCTCCCTTATAAGATGAGAGTGCTAAATTTTACTAATATAATTTTATGAGTTAATTAACAAATAATATTATTGCATGTTCATGTCTCCAAGAACCGAGGCATGAACATGATTCATACTAACAACAAATTGATCCTGCAGCATCCAGGCACACTCATCGCACATACTAACCAACACCTCGTTTCTCCTTTCAATGATATCAGTATTCATGCAATGGAAGATATACACATATACTATGAAGGCAACCAGAACCCATATAGCCAGTGACTTTGTGTGCCATGTTTGTCCAATCTGTGGACAGGCTGAAGAATTTTGCTTCTTTGCAGATATCGACCACCTCTTGATAGCTAACATTGTGGAACCACCACCATTATGGTTCATATTCACGTTCTTACTTGTAGAAGCAGAGAGTAAGCTAGAGCAATTAGTTAACATCTTAGCTTCTAGAGAGCAAGTCATGATGGTACACATTTAAAGATAAACTCCCCTAAGTCAAATGATAGTGAAATTTTAGTACATTAAGATAGTAGTTGTAGTTTAACCTCAGCGCATATTCTATTTTTCGACACTAGCTTCCAACCTAAACAAATATAAAATAAACTTACGGTGAACTAATAGCAGCTTCTAGGCCATGGTGTGGAAGCAATGCTGGATTATTGTATTGAGATACAGAACACATGGTAGTTCTGCAAATAAACTTCCCCCATCTTTAACAAAAATTATCAAAGGGCATGGAGAGTGCCATGTACTAGTATTCTCCATTGTAATGGGTGCCAATCCTTTCACTTCAATAGGCCATCTGACCTAGAATACAGGTCTAATTGATATCTTGCCTGCTTATTAGACTTCACAATACTTCTCTTTCATGACTGAAATGACCACACCCACCTGGGATTCAATATGGGTAGTCTGATTCTGACATCGAAGTTGTGATTTTAGGGGGGTCAGTATCATTGCAACGAGAGTATCCAAAAGCCCACACAGAGAAAAGACTGACCTTAATTTCAACTAGCAATGTATGTTATCCTGAGCACTCAGTAAGAAAAAAGAAGACATGAAAATCGGAATGGATGAATTTATAAAAATAGAATTCCATTACCACATGAGATTCCAAGAGCTGGTGGATGTAATAAGGCAGGTTTAATAAGGCATTTGGTATGCATGCAGGTTTCCGTTCAGCATGAGTGATATGTGGCTAGTCATTCGCTCTAAGGCAGGGACTAGTTGCCGCGCAGCCCCACTTGTTTAAATAATTTTGATTTCACATATAAAATTATTCCTTTTATTTTATGATAAGTGGAATTTTAATATAAAAATATTTAACAGTGAAATTAAAATAAATATATTTTAATAA
Organism: Pinus tabuliformis; assembly: GCA_031772625.1. Classification (NCBI taxonomy): domain Eukaryota; kingdom Viridiplantae; phylum Streptophyta; class Pinopsida; order Pinales; family Pinaceae; genus Pinus; species Pinus tabuliformis. The sequence continues at coordinate 454,322,191 of CM062819.1, forward strand.
TATATATGATTTCATTTCATTTTTAATATGATTAATAATTATTATATCAATTTTATTTTCTCAATACTTTAATAATTCATATCATTTTAGGATAATAAATAATTATTAATATCTAAATAACGATATATTTAAAAGATTTAAATATATAATACAATCATCATAATCCATCTTAATCTCAAATTATCAAAATTGGAAAGGGATTAAATTTCTCTGTGAGAATCATATTTTGAGTGTAAAACATGGGGATAGATTTTTACCTAGAGAGATTTGATTTCTCTGAGCTCTGGGTATTAGTTGGTTCTTAATAATTATGTGGATAATATTGTCTATTTTAGAATAGTCCTTACATAATTTTAATTCAGCAACTAGTAATAATTCGGTGGATGGTAGAGATTTAATATCCATGAAATATGTCAGAATATTCATAGTAGTATTTGCAATTTAAGGGCTATGATTTATCTCCAAGTTATTTATGATTTTTATTTAATTTATTTTACATTAATTAATTAAATAAAATTTCATATCAACATGTGTCATGTTGGGCATGTGGTATTGACTAGCATAAATCCACTATCGATCCACCAAGCTCTTGGAGGACTCAAATCTCTCAAGCTACAAAATTATTTTTGAGTGCAAAACTTGAGGGATGGTTTGCAACATGAGAGATTTGATTCATCTCATCACTTGAAAGATCCTTAGGTAAGACGGATTTATGATGAAATGTCTAATTTAATCAAATATTTCCAATATATTTATCAGCCTTTGATAAAAATTTTGGAATAGGAACAAGGAACACCCATTGTTTTGAGAGAGTGTGCTGAAAAACTAGCAAGAAATATCATGCATTGGGCGCTGAAAATTTTATTTTTCTAGAATTTTTGGGGTCCAGAAATGGATAGGTAGTAGAAGTTTGATTGGATACATGTGTTTCAGTTAGAAGGAAAAGACCTCAAATATGAAGGTAAGGATGCGCATGTTCTATTTGATGGGTGTTGGGTGTGTGTTATATTCTTTCCACGGCTAGTCCCACGTGTTGTATATTGCACTGAGTGTAGTGGGGGGTCACAACGGGCTAGTAGCCCCCCCTGTTGGGGTATTTATTGGGGGGCGGCAACCCCCCTTATTGGGGGATTTGTAGGGGGTTGGCAGCTCCCCTATATCTGGAGAAACACCCTAAGAATTTTTTTTTTATGCGAATCCAATGATGGGGGCCGGACCCAAGAATGGTGGGTGGACCTATCCATGGTTTTGTGTATGGGTTTTGCACATGGTTTTGGGCATGATGGTTTTCTTCCCATGGTATTTTGTAGATCCGATTAAAGGGAACTACGATATTGTTTTAATCCAGGGTTAATGATTTGTGGTTTATGAATACTATGACATGTATATATATGTATTGTAACATTGGAAAGAAAATAATGAAAAAATGAATTTGATAGCCCCGATTTTGGGATCCTGAGGGAAAGCTATGTGTATATTTATTTTATGTTTTGGCGATTGTATATTTTTATGTTTTAAAAATTTATTTGCAGGTAATTTATGTACATGGTTAAAATCTACATTTGGTATCAATGTTGTTTCCACTTCAAGGGGATTCCCTTACTCTTGAGGGGTTTTGCTCGAGCCTGTGGTAGACCCTATTTAGTGGGAGATCTGTGGGGTTGATTCTTGCAATGAAAGAAGATGGTGAACAGTGGAGATATAGAGCACAAGAAATTTAATGGTAAGAGTTTTGAGTTGTGGAAGCTTAAGACGGAGGATATGTTGTTTGACCAAGACCAATGGATTGTTGTAGACCCAGGCACGATAATGACAAGAATGTCAAAAAAAGACTAAGTGAAGTTAGATAGAAAGGAAAATAACACAATATGATTGCGTCTCTTAGATTTAGTATTGTTGAATGTATGAAGGGAAGCTACAGCGAAGGATTTGTGGGACAAGTTAGGGACTTGGTACCAATCTAAGCCTCTAGTGAAGAAATTGTTCTCGCGGAAAAAGTTGTATAACCTGAGGATGAAGGATGGAGACTCAATGACAGAGAATCTATATGTCTTTAATATTGTGGTAATCCAGTTGTTATTTGTTGATATAAAAAAATCAGACAAAGATAAGTCCATTAGTTTCCTATGTTCTCTACCAGATTTGTGGGATAGTGAGTTGTTGCAATAGGTAGCAATACAACTACCTTTAAGTTTGATGAAATAGTCCCATTCTTATTGTTTGAGAAGATGAAACCAAAAAATATGGAGAGCCGTAATGAAGATGGCTTGTTCGTATGAGGACGAAATGAAAAATAATTTTATTTACCAATATTTATTAATAAATCTATTTAATATTCACCATATCAATAATTTATTTGAAAAAAAATAGTTTTATTCAGTTGTAAGGTATTATACTGTTTTAAGGTAATTTCCCTAGAGTATAAAGGAAAGGGAAATGAAAACTTAAAAAAATATATATATATCTTAATAATTAGTGATACTACTCAAATAATTTTCCAACTAAAATAATAAAAATGTTAGTGGAAAATGATATTATATTGTTGAAAATTAAATAAGTGAGTATTTAATTAAAAATAAAATATAAAATTCATAGAAGGTGACATGTTGCAGGCACTAAATCATTATTTACAATTATTTTACAAAATAATACAAAAAAATATATTGAACAAAAAAACATATTATTAATCTTAACATGTGATAGTGTGGGAGGTCTTGGATAGATGGTGATCGGTGATATGTTAAGGCATTCTATGATGTGAAATCATCGGTTCAATTCCCTGGCCCTATTGGGGTGATATAATGGACATGATGAAAAACATGCAGTCCTACCAAGTTTACACTATTTTTTTTTAACATGTGATAACAGAGAGTATATTATATTTGTTTATTTAGAATGATTTATTTTGCTAATGAAATTATTTATTCAAATTGATGAACTAGAATATAATAATTTTTTTGATAAATATTAATAAAAGAATTAAAAAAATAAATAATTATCTATTTAGTTTTTTTTTTTAGACTGTAATGAGTATAGTTATTATTGGGCGGCAAACCAGCTGCCGCGGACTGGATCATTACATCAAAGAGGGAATTCGCTCTTTCCACAAATTTTGAGCCTCGACAAGTCTTAGAACTTAGTTAATTTTACATTGCTGATTTGGAATTTGAGGATGGATTGGGCCAAGTGATCTTTTCACTGCCATAATGACGACCCTTCAATTCAGATGACCGGAGTCCACCTGATGCTTGCCCAGATGATGGGTTGTCGTTCCAAAATGAGACCTAGATCAATACCTTAAGATCTACTCGAACCACTCTGTTGTTTTTGCGATCAATCCCATACCACCGCTGGCAACCGTTCTTTGAGTTCCCAACCATCCAGTTGGACAATAGCTCATAAGGATCTAAATTTATTACCTTTCTCAATGACAAAAGGCCCTCCTCGTCTTCTTTGTCGAAACCCGCCACTGCTGAGGATGCTTCTGAATAGAATAGATAAGCTGAATCCTGAAGCACGCGTTCTCTGGATACAGAACCCCTTCCAATCGAAGGTTAAGGGATGATGCATATAGACTCATCAGAGTTGACTAACAGGGATATTCTGCAATGGATAGAGCCCAGATTGGCTTCCAGGTCAGCTTGACTGTTCAGGTGTCTCAGACTATGGAAAAGGGATATTTTCCGGAATTGGGCCAGAGTAAACCTGATTTTCTTGAAAATGGAGACTAAGTGAATCTGCGAAGGAGTTGAATTGAGGTTCAATGCTTGGATGATCAGCCTGGAGTCTCCAAAGACCGACAAAGTTAGCAAGTTCCTTTTGATAGCCAGATTGAGCCCTTGCCACAGAGCCAGAGCTTTAGCTCTGTTATTAGATTCGATGCCCAGCCCCCATTGGAACCGAAGTTTAGTTGAGCCATCCGGATTCAGAAGAACCCCACCCCCACCCACAGCTTCGGGGTTGCCTTTAAAGGCCCCGTCAAAGAAAAGGCAGTGTTCCTCCAAAGCAGATCACCATTTGATAAACTCCTATTCTTCTAGGCGGATTTCCCAGTTAGCTTGGGAGATAGCAAGAGGTATGGGCTTGGAATCATAATTTGGAACAAGATCTTTGAGCCAAATCTCCTCCTCACTGTCGAGAGCTGCTTCATTCCTTAAAGCAGGTTTGGTGTCCAAAGTCTCTCCCAGCAATGCTTGGATTTTAATAATAATTTTGCCAGGAGTGCATTTTTCATCCCTGAACAGCCTATTGTTCCTCTCCAACCACAGCTTCCAGCAGGTGAATTTAGGGATCCATATCCAGGCTGTTTTGAGGAGGCATTTTTTAGAAAGATTGAACAGGGAAAATTTGGCCCAATTGTGAAGCAGGAAAGGAATGTTACCAGGAAGCTCCACTTTGTCAGCCCTTGACCTCAGGACCCCCCTCCAGACCTCAGGGCAAAGGGGCAAAGTAACAACAGATGGTTAGCCGACTCTTCCTCTGACACACATAAAGGGCATCTGGAAGGCGCTTCCATTCCACGTTTTCTCAGAATATCTCTGGTGAGAATGCTGTTATGAGCTAACGTCTAGCAGAAGAAGTCAATTTTGGGAAGCGAAGGAAAGGCCCAAATAAATCTCCATTGAGTAGGATCAGGGGGGACATTAGGAGTAGCTGTTATACTTTTGTATCCTTCAGAAACTGTGTAGTTGCCAGTGTTGGAGCCCCACCCTCTTTTGTCCTTAACTGTTGCTTTGATTGGACATTTTCCTTAGAGTTTATCTAAGAGAAGCGAAGCTTCAATCTGCAGCCTTTGTGGAATCTCTCCCAAGTACCAGCTATCCCACCGTCTTCCATTATCATTTGTCCAATTTGATATGTCCCACAGGGTATTCAGGTTGTTGGATTGTAGCCAGTTTTTAATGTTTGTCAGGCCTTCAACATGATTCAGAGGCTGTTCACCAAGGATTGGATCATCCCAAATTCTGATTTTTTTCCCATTACCTGGTATCCAGTAAAGGTTGTGACTGAAATGTTCCATAGCAGAAAGACAGAGTTTGAAAATCGGAGAACCTTTAATGATTTTTGGAGGCTGGTCCAAGCACCTCAGCCGCTGTCCATTGAAGTATTTCTTCCACAGAACTCTCTTACTCCAGCTAGCCTTTCCAGCAACAATATTCCATAGAATTTTGGTGCTCAGGGAGAGATTCTGGGCACCCATATCTCTTAATCGAAGACCTCCTTCCACCATTGGTTTTTTAATAGTGTCCCATTTAAGTAAATGGAGTCTTTTTTCATTATTTTCCCCCCTTCCCATAGGAATCTTCTCAGCAAATTGTCCATTTTACTGAGGAAGGTTTTGGGGGCAAGCAGAATGGAATGTTGATAAATAGGCATACTTGTGAGAATGGATTTCATCAGGATAACCTTCCTCGCATTGTTCAGCCAAGTGGCTCCCCAAGCTTGAATTCTTAATTTTAGTTTGTCAAGCAGGGGCATCCAGTGAGCAACTTTGGGAGTGGATTTGAAGATTGGTATCCCCAGATATTTTAGAAACTCCCAGGTCTGAATTCCTTTCATCTCTAAGAGCCTGGCAATATCAGCCAGTTCCTTGACCGAGCAGTTCCAGCCATAGATAATGCTTTTTCGATAGTTTATCTTGCTGCCCAAGACCTCATTGTAGATGTCCAACTCCTTCTTAAAGAATCTTGCAGAATTTATGCTCGCTCCTCCAAGCAACAGAGTATCATTGGCAAATTGGGCATGGTTAATGTCTTTAACATTGGAAGCCATTCTGAGTCTTGGCAGAGTCTTTATTTGTTGACAACATTCAAGTTGGAAGCTAAGCACATAGGCTTGAATAGCGTAGAGGAGCGGGGACAGCGGGCAACCTTGTCTTAAGCCCCTTGATGCATTGAAGAACTTTGTTGAGCGGTCATTAACCAGCGACGCAATCCAAGGGGAGGCGATGTAGGCTTTCACCCAATTTATGAAGGTTATAGAGAAGCCCAATTTCTTCATAACAGCATAGAGGAAATCATGTTTCACCCTGTCAAAGGCATTTGCAAGATCAAGCTTTATCACCATTCCTTTCTCTTTTCGATGGCAACTTTAATGAACTGCTTCTTGCACCAACACAATATTGTCCAAAATCTTTCTCCCCTTGATGAAACCTCCTTGATTTTCTAGAATGATGTCTGGCAAACCATTCTTGAGACGATTGGCTATTGTTTTAGTGATCAGTTTATAACTGGTGTTACACAGTGAAATGGGCCGATATCTACCAAAATCAGAAGCTCCTTTCTATTTTGGGATCAGGGCCAGGAAGGCCAAGTTGGTGCTGCCTCCGATCTTGGAACAAGATTGAGATTTCCTAAGCATTCTCAAAATATCTTTATTGATAATAGACCAGCAAGTTTGAAAAAATCTGGCATTGAACCCATCAGGCCCAGGATCTTTATCTGGCTCCATGCCGTCCAAAGCCTTCTTGAGCTCATCCATGCTGATTGGAGCTGTCAGCATAGCGTTAACAGATTCATGAACATGATGAGGGATTAGATCAAATGGGTGGGCTTGGAAGTCTAAAGGAGGGTTTTCAGGAGCCGTATAAAGCTCTTTGAAGAATGTGAAATCAGCTCTTCTGATGCCTTCAAAATCTTTGACCACTGTATCTTGGGAATGAATTTCTGAAATAGATTTGAATTGCTTGCGAGCTTCGGATTGCTTGTGGAAGAAACTGGTATTCTTGTCGCCGGCCTGCAACCATAAGTTTCTAGATTTTTGTCTCCAGTACTCCTCTTCTTCCCTACTGTCTCTATGGAGAGTTTTTTGCAGCTCAACTTCTCTTTCAATCAGATTTTGAGATATAACAGACTTCTCCATTGCAGATTGATGGGTAGCAAGGTTTTCTAAGGATTCTTTTCTCTTGGCAGTGGGTGTTTTCAGAGTTTTAGCCCACTCCTTGAGTCTTCTTTTAAGGCCCCTCAATTTTTCTTCCCACACATAGAAAGGATATTCCAGGATCTGCCGATTCCAAGCTTCAGAAACAAATTCATGGAAACCATCTCGCTGAATCCACAAAGGACTGAATCTAAAAGGTATTGGACCAAGGTTTCCATCAAGGGAGAGCTCGAGACTAATAGGTTTATGATCAGAAGTGCAATTTGGGAGGATTTTAGACGAGGTTGTTAGACCACATGAAAGGAAAGAGGATTGGACAAGGAAGCTGTCCAGACGAGCAGCTATGTGGTTGGGCCCTAATATTTTGTTATTCCAGGTTTATTTTCCAATAGAAGGCTTGATATCCTGAAGATACCAATCTAGCATTATGTCTTTCACCCATTCTCTAGCTGGATCCCTTACTAGGGAACCCCCCTTTTTCTCATAAATGGTAAGAGTGACATTCAGATCACCTACAATAATGATATTTCCTGGCTTGTGCAATAAAAGAAAGGACTGAAGCAAGTCCCAGCAAAATTTTTTCTCTGCTAGAAGGATCGGAGCATAAATATTAAACATACTTACTTGTTGACCAGAATCTTTGTGGAGGAGCTAGATGAAAATCCACTGAGAGCAGTTTTCTTCTTGAATCAATTCATATTTTGAGCTGTCCCAGAAGGAGGCAAGCCTGCCAGAGGCTCCCCTAGCGCTCAGAGCTCTTCCGGGACCTTTACGCCAGAATGTCTTACTAGTTTGGAGGAGCGGATTATCCTCCATCTTTGTCTCCTGGATAAGAAGGATTTCAGGCGAATGTATCCTAACAATGTCTTTCAGGGCTTCTTCTTTCAGTCTGCTGCCTAACCCTCTGCAGTTCCAGGAGACGTACTTCATTATTTACTGCCTTGGGAGGTGGTGGCTCCTTTTGTAGCCCTGCTCTGCTTGCGCCCGGATCTGGTGTTCATCATTCCTTTTAGAGTTTTTTTGGAGCCTTGAAGGACATATAGATAAGTTTTCTCCTCTCTCTGTTTCTTCTTGGATTTTCGACCCCTAGCCGACTTGATAGGAGTGATTTGTGATCCATCTGATTCGGTGTCTCTCTCTTCTGACTCTTCCCCTGAATCAGAGGCTGGACTGATGTGCTCCTCATTACCTTCGGTTCCCCTTTGATCAACAGCTGCTATAGGATCCGATGAATTTTCTACGGTTTCTTTCAGTTTATTCGAGTGGTCTTCAGTTTCTTCCTGATTCTTTGTTACATTCACCTTTTCAACTAAGGGGGGGCCTTCTTTTGTGATTGGTTTGGTCTGAGAATTGGACTGGGGGTTCCCCATTGTTCTATATTTTGTCTGTTCAGTAGCCTTTGAGACCACCTTGCCCTTTTTTATCTCTTTCCATCCTTCTTCTTCCACCTTGTCCCTTGATGGGGCTTTAGGGCAGTTTCGTTGGAAATGACCATGCTCATGACAGATTCTACACTTAAAGGGCAGTTGCTCATAGTCCAGTTTCTGGAAGTGATGCTATTCTCCAACTGTAAGTTTAATGGCTTCCAGCAGACTAGCTTCCAAGTCAACTTCCACGCAGATTCTTGCACAGGTGTATTGGCCCCTATTGTCAGCTTTGTCAATGAATCGACCCAGCCCATTTCCAATCTTTTGAAGGGATTGGTAGCTCCAGCAGTGGATCGGCAGGTTGGGAAGCCGTACCCAAACACGGACCTCCTTTGGAACATCGACTGAAGGGTCGAAATCAGGGGTCCATTTGTTCAAGAAAAGGCCTTGATTTCCCATGAAATACGGACCATTTCTGAACACCAGGTCACAGTCTTCCTTGGTAGTGAATTCGAAGATGAAAAATCCTCTGCCGACAGCATAACAGATCACGCTGTTCGTCAGCAGAGGCCTCCAATTTCGTTGAACCCATTCATCTGTCGATTTTGTTGATGGCCAGTGACCCATAAATTGCCCGACCAATCCTCTATCAGCCAAGGCAAGAGCTATTTTGATTGTTTGTTCTTCAGGCAGAGCGATCTCTGGTATTTCTTCAAGCTTTTTGATAAACGTTGGGACTTCAGAATTTGGGCGTTTTTTCCCTCTCTGAGATAGGAGGTTTCTAAATGCGGTTGTAGCAGAGAATGGAGGGGGGGGCGAGGCCTCTCCGCCCCCTGGAGCACCCATGGCGGCGGCTCAACACGCAGCGTTTCATGACCTAATCACAGGATTTGAAAACACGCGCGTGCAGCAATCCAATCGATCCGCACCATCTATAGGGTGGTTTATTCATTATCTATTTAGTTACCAAAAGTAATTAAAAATATTAAAAAATATAATACAAATAATTTCTCATGATTATCTTATAAATATTAAATTAGAAAATTATATATATATATATATATATATATATATATATATATATATATATATATATATATATATATATTAAAATGAAAACAAACTATTACCCTAAGAAAAAGATATTATTAATTTAGAAATATAAAACATATTTATTTTTGTGATTAGATATACATTATTGGCAAGAATCTAGGTATAAATAGTTAATTTGAAATTAGAACTACATTGATTTTGGAACCTTTCTTTTTCAACTTTTTTACTTTAAAAATAAAATATTAAACAGTTTCAATTAAATGCTTAGTTTCTTACTTTTTATAGATCAGATAAAACATATTAATTTTAGTAGACTTAACTATCATCCTAATCATCATAAATATTCTAAACACAAAAATGTTCATAACCATTAATAGATTTTTTTTCCATCTCATATAATTGAAATTTTATTTATCATCATCATTGGAAACTCTCTGTATTATTTATATCTATATTCATGTAAAAACAAAGTTAAAATCTAGATTTTTTTTTCATCTCATATAATTGAAATTTTATTTATCATCATCATTGGAAACTCTCTGCATTATTTATATCTATATTCATGTAAAAACAAAGTTAAAATCTAACTTTTATCAAAATATTTTAGATTAAGAAAAAGTAAAACTTCTATTCAGACAAAACCTTACTTCTATCAAGATATTTCAGATGAAAGAAAAAACTGACTTCGGAATTTAATTTGTTTAAAATATTATTTTATGAAAATAATAATAATAATAACAAAGTTAAATCCCATCTGTTATAGATTAAGAAAAGGTTGAATTCCACTCGCACAAAATCTGAATATATTTCACCTTAAAGAAAACAGACTTCTAGATCTAATTCGTTTAAAAAGAAAATGTTATAAAATAATTAAAACCAAAATGAATAAATCATTGCTGTAGGAAAATAAAATTTAATTAACACTTGGGTAAAATATTCAATAACAAAAACCTACACTGGAAAAAAAAATATAAAATAAAAAAACAAACTTAAAAATGCAGAGTAAAATTCACATTTCCAACTTGGCATAATCAATAACGACCAAATTCATTCCCATCGTATCCAACGCACCCATCTCGATTTGTAAAATGCAGTCTATTAACGTCGTTTCCTCATCATGATCCTTTTGTGAGCTGTTTTTCAAAAAAGTATCCATTTGGCGTTGCTTGTCCGCTCCAACGGTAATATTTTCCATACATCATCTCACGGTTGCACAACCCCAATGTAATACAATTTGAATTATGTTTCGTGGATCCTCGGGTCCGCGACTTGGATCCGATCCTCGTTATCATGACTAAATCAATCCTATAATGATATTTTTTCATCACCGTGATTCTCCACCCCACTTGCTAACGACAGTGAGATAAGCCGCTGATAACGACAGTTTCAGATAAGCCGTTGTAAAACTAAGCAAAGAGTGAAATTATTCACAACCCGTCATTTACACGGCACCCTTCATTTCCAAGGCACCACGCTCACGTGCAAAAAAGATAAAACCATTAAGCTTGCTTGGTAAAAGCATGGCATAAATTATTTGATCTTTAGATAGTTATCGACTCCAGAAACATATTGACCTTAATTTCTTTTAATAATTTAAATATTACCTAAGCAGTTTTACTTTTAGATAATGTAATAACCTAATATTATTAATAATAAACAATATAACCTGATAAATTAAACCAAATAAATAATGTAATAACCTAATAATATTAATAATAAACAATACGACCTGATAAATTAAACCAAATAAAGGAAATAGCATTTCTTAATATTGTATAATACGTTTTATAAGTCAAGCGCAATTACAAAGAGAACGTAGAAAGGAATATGTTAAGAATAAAGTTAATTTGCATATAATAATTTTCTAAATCTATATTTTAATAAAATGTTTTATAATTTATTCACCTATTATAGTATATGTTATTTGACAAATTAAATTATAGTATTATTATGAAAAAGTAATAATAAATGACATATAGAATCGCATAAGTGTATATCTTTCTGTGGAAGGAATGCCCAGAAAGAATTTATTAAAAAATGAAAAGCATAGTACTTACCCAAAGAAGAAGTTATTGATGATCGAACCACCTCGCTCGCTGCTTCCCTGCCGTTCATAAGATTTGAGTGGCTTGAATAAGAAGATAGTGAGTTATTGATGATCAGATGACTTCTCTCTCTACTCCCTCGCCGACCCATGAGGAAACATGCCACTGGCAATTTGAAATTACCCATAAAACATAGATCAAACAAAATCAGATAATTATTCAGTAAATAAAATAGACCTTCTCCGATTCGGAGATGCTCACTATCACCATTCAGAATCTGCACACTGCATTCATCTATTGCTTTGCTCAAACCAACACGAAGTTAAACTCCGAATTCTGTCAAAAATATTTACGACAAAATTTTCAAAAGAAAAGAAATTAATTAGAAAACAGAGGAGAAATAAGCTATTGCAAGGTAAGTCAATCAATGAATAAGAATTTACGCATCATGGAAAGACACCACCTCTGTGATTTTAAAGATCAAGATTACACTCGCTCTAAGTGTACATAAGTCAAAATAAATAATCATGAAAGTTGTAGACGGACCAAAAGAACAAAAGTGCTTAGCATACACACCATGCCTCTACTCAAATTAAACACACTTTTGCTCCCTTCTCTCAGTTATCAGACATTACAAAAGACAAATAGATATGAAGTACAACACAAAACAAACAGACAACGAACAAGGCTAGAGCAGAGGCATGGATCAATCACGAATCGTCCTATAAAATTTAAAGATGCTTGGCGTAAGTTGCTCCAACGGTAATATTTTCCATCGATCATCTCACGTTTCACAACCCCAATGTAATACAATTCGAATTGTGTACGTGTATAACCATCTTCCACGTGGTTTCATCATCATGATCCTCTGGTCCGCGACTTTGGATCCGATCCTGGTCATCATGACTAAGATCAATCCCATAAGGATTCCTATTTTCATCATTGTGATTCTCCACTCGGAAAAACCGTTGGATTAGCGTAATGATTATAATCATCCACTCGATATATTAAGTTGCAAAGAAAGTATAGCTGACTCCTTAAACGTTTAAACTAAGCAAGGGTGAAAATATTCACAACCCTTCATATCCAAGGCACCACGCTCAACCGCTAGAAAAAAGTGGGATAATAAGCTTGATTGGTAAAAGCATGGGATAAATTAATATGATTTTCCCATAATTATCCATCTAAAGGACACATTAACCTTAATTTGTTTTAAAATTTTAATTTTTACATAAATGATTTTACTTCTAAATAATAATGTAATAACTAAATAACAATATAATATTAATAATAATCTATCTAATTTTATAAATTAAACTAAATAAAATAAAATAAATATTTAATAATAATAATAATCCATATAACTTAATAAATTAAATTAAATAAATTGAAATAAATAACATTTTCTAATATATTTTTTCCTATGGAAAAAGTCGTATTTTTCATTATAAGAGAAAATTACATTTTGTATATGCATACGCGTTACTTGAGTGAGGCATTGCTTGTTCAAAAATGAAATACTTTGAGCTTCCCTCCACAAAGGGAGTATATGAGAATATACAAAAAAAATAGTGATCTGTCTGGCCTCTTCGAAGAGAGGATATGGTAAGTTCTGATAAATATTTACAACATAAGCAAAAAGATAACATCAAAAAAGAAACTTTTTGTCCCTTGCAGTGGTGCTTCAAATAGATTCAGGGTGTATAAAGGGTCTGTGATAGTGGTGATAGGCGGCACCATCCTTTTCCTTGCTAATCAACCAAGTGTCGTCATCGCTAAGCGCTACTTCTTTGGATAAGTGGTCAGCAACAATATTCCGCTCCCTGTAAATATGATGACAAGTGAAAGAGTCAAAAGACATGAATATATGTATCTCATCCAGAATATTCTTCAATGTATATGCATTGCAGGTGTATTTTTTGTTGATCTAGTTAACAACCCGTTTTGAGTCACCATATAGTTGCAGACTTGTGCATTGTTTATATAAAGCGTATTGAACGAGGTATTTAGTGGTTACAAGCTTGGCATAATTATGTGTTCCCCTGCCCAAACCCATTTGGATTTTAAAAGAATGTGTATCTGATAAGTGCAATACTGCTTCGCCTCCACAACCCAATTCCCATGATGAACCATCAAAATAGGCCCATAGTAGGGAGGGGTTGATGGCCTCTGTCTCGATATTCCTGTGCTAGTTTTGAGTGGTCTCTTCAGGAATCAAATGGTACTCTGCTAAAACTCTATTCAGTATGGAATGTCAATAGGGGAGTTTTTGTTGGAAAATGATTTGACTCCTGGCTATCCATAGTGCCCAGCATATCAGTAGAGGTATATTCCTTCCCTTTCCTGCGGCATCATTCCACCAATTATTCCGTGCTTCCTTTAGGTTGTTGTCGTGCCATCTATAGCGCATGGAAAGCGATGCAAGGAATCCATTCCATAGCCCTTGCGAGATAGGAAAATCCAGAAAGAGGTGTTATGTGTCTTCATTGTTGTTTTTGCATAGGTGGCACCAAAATGGCCCTGAGAAAGATCATTTCATTAGATTGGCACCCGTCGGAACCTTATTGTTCAGTATGGACCACAGAAGCAGCTTTGTTCTTGGGGCTTCTTTTAATTTCCATAAAAGGTTCCACCATGGCTCAAAGGCTGGCAGCTTGAGGGGATCCAATAGAACTAGATATCCGATCTTGGGGGCATAATATCCATGTTTGGCAAAGGCCCAAATGAGCTCATCATCTCCTTCATATATCCTGATATGGGCCTCGGTTAGTGCAAATATGTAGTTTCTCCATTCTTGTTGCCAGGGCGGGGGAATATTTAGAGCTACTCCAGGTCTCTAGGCCTGTAGTGTTAGAGATGATCTATCATTATCCGTAGTATGACATATATGAGTAATACCTTGTTCTGCTAGATGAAATCTCAGCTCTTCTGGGAGTCTGTGTGCATTGCCACAGCCTACCCAGGGGTCTTCTCCTATGTGCACCAGGGAACCAGATCGAATTCTCCATGTCAATCCGTTTCTTATCAGGTCCATAGCTTTTGTTACTGCCTTCCAGATGATTGATATGTTCCCGCTAGATCGGTGGCCTTGCCTAATCCAATCAAGTGGGTTTGAAGGGGTGATGTATTTTGAAGTGACAACCTTCATCCAAAGACTGCAATTATTGAGTAGCTGCCAACCCAACTTTGCTGCAAGTGCTTTGGAAAAGGTGTCCAATCTCTTGATTCCCCAACCACCCCATCGCTTAGGCATTGCCAGAGATTCCCATCTTGTCTAAGCGAAAAATTTCCTGTCTGTTTCCCCTTCCATAGAAAGCGACAACAGATATTTTGCAACCTATCCAGTATGCCCCTGGGAATCCAGGCTAAGGTCATCCAATATACAGGCGTTGCTTCTAGAATAGATTTGATTAGTACCAGCCTGCCTGCTCTGGATAGGTACTTGTGGTACCATATGTTCAAATGCTTTTCTACCTTAGAGATGAGCCAGATCCAATCTGCAATTTTGTAGCCAAACAGCTTCAGTCGGTAGCCCAGATATCTCAGACCTTCCTCTATAGGATGGGTAATAAAGGGGAATCTCCTTAGGGCAAAATGTAATTCATTTTGGGAGCACCCGGATGCTGTTAAAGTGGATTTGGATTCATTTAGCACCATCCCCGTGGCCATTTGAAAAGTACCCATGGCTTGGTGGAGAGCAGTGAGATCGCCAAGGCCGCCGTTGAGAAATATGAGAACATCATCCACAAAGAGAAAATGAGTCAATATAGCTAAGTCAGTGATTTTGATGCCCCTGATTCTCCCCTGTCTGTGTTCTTCTCCTATAATTCTACTGAGGCCCTCCATGATAAGAAGGAACAGTAGTGGGGATAGGGGGCATCCCTGCCTGAGTCCCCTCTCAGCATGAAAAAGGGGGATGTCGATCCATTTATGAGAACACTGTAGGGAACATCGGTTATACAACTCATGATCCACTTAATGAAGGTAAAAGGAAATCCCAGTTGAGTTAATAGGATTCGGAGGTATAGCCAGTTGACTCTATCAAAGGCTTTAGATAGGTCTATCTTCAGTATCATTCCTTTTAATTTCCTGAGCTGAACAGAATGAAGGAGTTCTTGAGCGGTGCCAATCGCCTCATGTATCTGCCTGTTGTGCAGAAAGGAAAATTGTTCATGGGAGATATGGAGGGACAGGATTGGCTTTATGCGATTGGCTATAATCTTGGCTATGATTTTGTATAGTTGCATAAGGATATAGGTCTAAAGTCATCAAAGGAGGAGGGCTTGTCAGCTTTGGGGATGAGAGCTATAAAGGTGGACTTAAGGCCTCCCGGTATCCTTCCACTCCTTCTGCTTTCCTCTATGATTTGCAGGAGGTCCGTTCCTAAAACCTCAAAGAAGGCGATGTAGAATTCCACTGTCCAACCATCCGGCCCTAGACTTTTATCCTTCTTTAGCCACTTTAGTGTATCTTCGAGCTCTTCTAGTGAAACTTCTCTTGAGAGTTCCTGTTCCGCCTCTTGATCTACATAGCCTGGAAAGAGCTGCGCAATACACATTACTTCCGCTAGGGTAGCACTGGGTGGAGCCTTATAGATGTTTTGAAAGTGTGTACATGCCAGTGCAGCCAGCTCTCTAAAGGTTTGAACAGATCGTCCCTGTGTATCTTTGAGCTCCCATATAGTGTTAATGGCCTTCCTCCCATTGGCATGTTTATGGTAGAATTTAGTATTGTCATCCCCCTCCTTCAGCCAGATGGCCTGGCTTCAGAGTCGCCAGCACTCTTCTATGTCTCTTAAGATTTGGGTTCTCTTCAGCAGGGATGTAGAGTATTTATCCCTTTGCTCCTGAGATGTCATAATACCTCCTGAGTCCTCCTCAAAGGAAAAGATGTCTTCCTCTGTTGTTCTGAGAATCAGCTCTTCCACTTCCTTTTTCTTCATTGCCCACATCTTGGATAGGGATTTTAGCTCCTTCATATTATGTAAGAAGTCATGAATGAGGTTTCTAGTTGAGCCTGGGGGTTTTCCTTCCAAAAATCGGTCACCAATTTGCAGTATTCCATATCTCGTAGCCATGTGGAATTAAATTTGAACGGGGCCTTTGGTTTGTCTATAACATCCTGTAGCTCTAGGTAGATGGGTCAATGATCTGATAGGCCTCCTGTACCCACCCATTGTCTGATACGGGATCCCCTATTGACCAAGTATTCTTTTGTAAGGAATCTATCGAGCCGTCTGGCATGGCTTGCTTCCCCTGTTCTATTGTTCCTCCATGTGGGTTGCAATTTGGCTGAGGGGATGTCAATAAAGCTATGGATCTCCAGGAGGTTTTCAAAGAAGACAGACAAGGCATCCACCTAAGCTTGATTTCCCCAAGACTCTGCACACCCCAAGGAGAAATTTAGGTCCCCCCCAAGATAATGTTAGCTTGTTGCAGGAGGGTTGAATTAAACAAAGATCTCCAAAAAATAGCTCTGTCCTGACAAGGGCCATATACATTAAAAATTCTATATTCCGCTTCGAGAGTAGGGGAGTAGATGTCTGCACCAAAGTACCCTCGACCTCCCAAACCCTCAGTGCCTTGATGGTACGGTTGCATATGCGCAAGGTTAAACCCCTTGATCTGCCCATGGCATCAAGTGAGTGGAAAGTCCAGCCTAGTAGCCAAGATTCAAGTAAGTGGGTGATGGTGCATGTGGAGGCAAGGGTTTCTTAAAGGAATATAATGTCTACAAGCTCTGTGGCAAATAAACGCTTTAGGGCTAGTTTTTTATCTGGGCTAGCCATCATGCGACAGTTAAAGGAGAGCAGCTTCATGGAGGGTGGGGGAGAGGGGTTTGCTCTGCTTGAAGGGCCTAGTTAATGGTTTTCTGTTTTTCATATGCAATCTCCTCCCCAGCCTGATGCTTGGCTTTGGATAGATGGGAGGGATGCCCCCGGGGTTTGGAAAGGGGTGGGGAAGGAGTCTACCTCGAAACCTATAATGTCAAGGCCGTAAGATCGCATTCGAGAGTGAAGGGGGTAACGATATTCTGGGTGAGAGTGAATAGGTGATGGGGGAAGGGGTGCATCGGAGAGGGAGGGCTGAGGGAAAGAGTAAGCAGGTGGGGGAGGCCCAATAGGGCAATGTTGAACCATAGGGGGCTAATAGATGAGCCAGGGAGGGTGAGAGAGGGGAAAATTAATGGGAGTGACCAAAGAGTCCCTAGTCCAGCCATGCAGAGGTAGAGAAGGCAAAACAAGAGAAAAAAATGTATAAGCAGATGAGAGAGGAGAATTTGACATACCCGTGGATTGAGCGTCCCCTATAGCCACCTGTGCTCTTGTCAGAGGTGGGGAGGGTGGCCGAAGAGGAGTTTTCCCATGCTTCTTTCTTGATTCTTTCTCGTGTGCCTTGTCTGCTTCAGCCGGGGCATGTTGTGACCAATCTTCTTCTTCCATAGCTGGTTGAGCATGATCTCAAGGGGTATGGGCTTCCTGTTCTTTTTCCTCTGGTTGATGGCCCTTCTTGTTCATCAGGGGGCAGTCCTTGTAAACGTGACCGACTTTATAGCATCTGCGACATCTGTAGGGTATACCCTCATAGTCCAGTGGCTGCTTCCAGGTGAATGATCTCCACTGAATGGTAATGAATTCCTGTAGCCCTCCCCTGGTATCCATATGCACCAAAATCCTGGCAAAATCCATCTTACCAGTGGATAAATAAGATTTATCAAATTCCATATATGTGCCTATTGAGTTTTCAATGCGTCTGAAGATGTCTTCGGACCAGAAGTTTAACAGGAGCCCTGATAATCTAACCCAGATCGGGCCAACGCCTAGCTGCTCTGTATTAGGGTCGAAAAGTAGAGATCAACACTTCAAGAGGACTAGGGCACGATAGGACCCAGTTCATGTGGTCTGGCCTGGAGAAATGAAGGGAAAACCACCCTTTCACAAATGTCTGTACTGTGGGCAGATCATCTAAATGGTGCCCCAGACCTTTGAGACCCATGTTTTTAGATGAGCCGCTCTATAGCTTCTTCCCCAGATTATTCCAACTAGCACCCTATCTACGAATTGCATAGTATCACCGAGCCAGATATCCTCCTCGAGCCTAAGAAAGGTGTCAACAACTTTGGTCTGGAAGCACTTGGTCTTCTTGCAGGCCGTTACTTCGGTAGCCATGTCTCCTCGATAGTCAGGGGTGTGCTCCGATGCAGGGGGGTTCTCCAGGGGAAGGGATGAGTCGATAGGAAGGGCATCCGCTAAGGGGATAATGTTGGTGAAACTGCCGGAGGGGGGAGAGGATGAGCACGGCGTAATCAGGGGGACCGTAGTGGAAGATGGAACGAGAGGAGCGGCAGGGAAAATAGACAGAGGGGGTGGGGGATGTGATCAGAGGTAGGGGATGGAGGGTTAGGGTTAAGGCACCACGATGAAAACCCTAAGGATGACGGAGATGGCGGGGGAGTGGAGAGGGACAACCAAGTTGGAGGGTCATCCGTCAAGATCACCTGGTGGTCAAAGGGCCCTGAGAGAGAGTGGAGGCCGGAGATAGCCTCATGCAACTCATTGTTAAACGAAAGCGACCCTAGCTTAGCTGAATGCAGGGTCATCTAGATAGAACCCTACACCAATGTTTCTTCCAAGTAATCTACAAAATCGAGGTCCATCGCTGTTAGGTAGCAAGAATCGCCAACTTCCTGCGGTAACTGCCAAGGGATAGAGCAACAAGAAGGCAAAATGGTGATGAAGCTAGGGGTCAAAGCATCAAAACCATAGAGTAGGTAAAGGCGGGCACAGTGAAGAAAACGGGGGAAAAAACGAAGCTACGCAGATGAGGATATATTATATTGTCTGCCCTGTACCGAGGAATGACGTGTACACTCATGGTATAGCCAGCTATGCCATCGTGCTTCAGACATGCAACCTCTACGCGAACTACCCTTCCTGCTGCGCCATCTCCATCGATGCCCTTCTCATGCAATGATGAATCAAGGAAATTAAATGAACATGGGAAGAATTATGTTACCCATCCATTTTCTAATATATTATATTGCGTATTGATTATTTATTTTTATAATACAATTTTATAAGTCAAGCATAATAGAATGAGAACTTAGAAGGGAACATGTTAATGTGCACACAACAATTTCTACCTCTATTGTTTCATAAAATGTTGTATAATTGCTTTATTCATATATATTTTATTAGTCAATTATATTATATGTTATTTGATAAACTAAATCATAATATATATGATAAACTAAACTATATTGTTAGATCTAAGATTTTTGTGATTCGTAGTGTAGAAATAAATCTTTTGGATGAATTACATTATTAAGATTTTGTCCACGTTTTGAACCAACTAATATGGTTCATCCCTTAAGGAAAGGTGAGAAATCCTTGATGAGAAGGAATAATTAGTAAGGATGCAGCATTGCCGAGAGTTAGCTGTTAAAAATTAGCTCTTCGTGACTAAGTTATTTGGTAAAGAAATTAATTACTTTGGAATTAGGGGTAGGGAAAAATAGTCTATATTTAGTTAAAAATAGTTTTTAAGGAATAATTAAATATAAAAATAGTATTTCAATATTATCCATTGATGTAGAAATAGTTTATATTATCTTATTTCTTATGGGTTGACTTATTCATATTATAAAACTTGCTCTTAGGAAATTATATTTAATCCCAAAAAAATTCATTAATTATTAATAACATTAATAACATTAATTCATTTATAAAAATCCATGGGTAGTATGTTTTTATTTTCAACAGTCTTGCTGGTTGTGGGTATCATCGAACACCAAGGACGGTGTTCCCTCGAGGGGGAGGGTTGAGCAACAACCCTAGTAAAAAATCCATGTAATAAAGTTAATAAATGAAAAGTAATAACCAAGGTCATGGGATACGTACTCCAAGATGAACGTTGGAAAAAATATAGTGATGAGGATCACTTGCGATTAACTAATGGCTACAGAAATTGGCAAAGTAAATGACAAAGATTTTCAAAAGTCATGACACATTTATGAGCATTTTATTTATGTAAATAACGGAAAATAGGAGAAAATGAAGGTGAAAGGTCACAGGTTACATGTGAGGAGGAAAATGGATGAAAATATTGGAAAATTAATCAAATAATTGCCTCAATTATAAAAAGTCTTCTAAGGATCAATTCACAACCTTTTTTTTTTTTAATTTTAGCTTAGAGTTCTCTCTTCTACTCTATCTCTTATACTCTTGGATACTTAGAGTTTTCTTAGAGCAGTCTTGGAGGACTATGGCATACTTTGGATTTGGACCAAGGAGGTAAAGGAAGAGTAGGAAAGTTTAAGAGGAGAGCAGGATCAACAACTACAGCTGGTTTTTCTTGCAGGTATCAAATTGCATGTATGATTCCCTTGCTAGTTTTGGCATGCATGGAAAATTCATGTGGTTTCATGGTTATTATTTGTCATTAGCATGGAAGATTTCCTGGATCGACAGTGGTTTTACCTAGCCTTTCGATTTCCTCAATAATCATGGTGTTGTGAGATTTATATTTTTTCTCTATTTGGTGCTCATGTTCCTTGGGATGTCAGTTGAGTTACTAGTTCCTGGACCCTTGGTTGGACAACCACTCTGGAATCCCTGTAACAACTTGGGTTGAGTTACTAGTAATGTAAGCTTCGGTTGGACAAACACTTTGAATCCCTTTGTGTTTTGAGTTACTGGTCTTGCAAGCCATGGTTGGACAACTGCTCCGAAGCTTGGCAATAGTTGTGGGTTGAGTCACTAGTCCTCGAAACCATGGTTGGAAAAAATGTTCTAGAACCTTGGAGAACTTAGCTAGAGACAAATCTGGTGATTGACAACAATGTCCAACCATGTGGTGGAATCACTGATTGAGGGTTGAGGTGGTTTAGCCTTTGGAAGTCCTGGTTTCATTTTGTTTGATTTGTTTCATGAGATTGTACATTCATGCTTGGAATATGGCGCAATGGTGATTGGATGAAGGATAAATTTAGTTCAACCCTATCTATGGTTGGGCGGTATGTGGAAGTCCCTGACTTGGTTGGATTTTCATATGTTAATAAGAGATCCTTTTCTGTGGGTATTTTCACGAGAAAATGTGCTTTTCATTATGTGGCTCTAATAGTTGTTTCATCATTGATATATCTATGGTTTTTTGTTGGTTATGAGCATGTTTTATGATAATCTTGATCTATGGCTATCATCATCTTTTGGTTAGTATATGAAATAATAATGAATGAATGACGTAATAGATAACAATGAAACTATTCAGAGGAGATATCAAATACTCCTTTAAAATTCTCAGCTAAGTATAAGATCCCTATGTTCATATATGTTGTTATGACCTATAGATTTCATGTTTATGATATGTTTGACAAAATGTATGTCATGGCTAGTAGGGTTCAGATCATGTCCTTGATCAAGTGTTCGCATTAGTAACCTTATCTCAATGTTAATTATATTTTTTGGAAGTTTCATGAAGTTCTCGGTAGTGACCGGTGTCTTGGCCCTCAAAAAGTGGCATAGAATCTAGGGTCGCCAGTAAAAAACTTCCTAAAAAATTCCATAGTCACATGCATGCCTTGTTGTGGGAGTGACTCAAGGGTTTTAGTCGAATGCATGGCTTGTTGTGTGAGCAACTAGGGCTCTAGATCAGCAAACCATCAAGTTGTCTTAGGGGTTGGGCACCTGGAAGGGTTGGTTGTGTCCTGAAGGTTTTGTAGCTCCTGTGAAAGGTTAGAATTGGTCTTTTCTTGTCGGTTCAACTTCCTTAACTACACATGGGGAGTTGAATCTATTTGTTTGTGTTATATTCTTTCCACGACTAACCTACGAAGTGAACCGAGGGGTTATTGGGGGGCGGAGTCCCTCCTTCGTTGCACCAATTGCGTAGCGGGGGGGTGGTAGCCCCCCCCCCCCTGTCCGGGGGGTTTGAGGGGGTTGGGTAGGTCCCCTCTACGGTGTCTAGGGTAGCGCCACGGGAAAAATGTTTTTGGACCCTATATTAGGTTGGGCGAACCTACCTATGGTTTCTGGTCTATGGTTTTGGACGCGATGTTTTTGAGTCCATGGTATTGGATGCTTCAGCATGTATAAATATGTATTGTAACATTGAAAGGAACATAATGAAAAATCAAGCTAGTAGTCCTTTGGGATCCAGGGGAAAATCTCTGTGTATATGTGTTTTTTGTGTTATGCTCTCACATTGTTTATTTTCTGTGTTTTAGAATTCGTATGTAGGTAATTTATGTACGAGGTTAAAACCTACATTTGGTATCGGAGTTGTTTTCGCTTCAAGGGGACACGTTTGTTGGTGAGGGGTTTCGCTCGGGCCTGTGGTAGACCCTGTTCACTGGGAGATCTGCGAGATCGATTCTAGTGGTGAAAGAATATGGCGAGCAGTGGAAAGATAGAGATTAAGAAATTTAATGGTCAGAGTTTTGAGTTGTGGAAACTCAAGATGGAGGATCTGTTGGTGAATAAAGATCAGTGAATCGTGGTAGATCCGGGTACTAAACCAACGGGAGTGACCGATGAAGAATGGAAGAAGTTGGATCGGAAGGCAAAGAGCACAATACGATTGTGTGCCTCAGATTTAGTGTTTTTGAATGTATCAGGGGAAGCTACGGCAAAGTCTTTGTGGGACAAGTTAGGGACTTTGTACGAATCTAAGTCTCTGGTGAATAAACTGTTGCTATGGAAAAAGCTGTATAACCTGACGGTGAAAGATGGAGACTCGGTGACAGAGCATCTGAATGCATTTAATACTGTGGTAAGTCAGTTAACATCTGTTGATATCAAAATTTCAGATGAAGATAAGTGAATTAGTTTGTTTTGTTCTCTACCAGATTCGTGGGATAGTCTGGTTATTGCAATAGGTAGCAGTGCAACTGCCTTCGATTTTGATGAATAGTCTCATCCTTGCTAACAGAGGAGATGAGAAGGAAAAACATGGAGAGACAGAATGGTGATGCCTTGTCTGTACAAGGATGGTCCCAGAACAGAAACAAAAATAAGTCATCGAGTGGGAGATTTAAATCTAGAGAGAAATCTAAATCTCCAGAAAAGCCTGTAAAGGTGGTGTGCTGGAAATGCAGAAAGGAAGGGCACTTCAAAAGGGACTGTAAATCTAAAGCTCCTGATAAAGGAAAGGGATCTGATGATGCTCCTTCTGTAGAGGCAAAAACCACCTCACATGAAGGTGGGGATGTGTACTTGGCTTCTTCAAATACACATGTAGATCTTGACGCATGGTTGATTGACTCAGGTGCATCCTTTCACTTCACTCCCCATAGAGAGTGGTTCTCCGAGTATGAGAAATACGATGGTGGTGATGTCTTCTTGGGGGATAACAGGAAGGCTAGAATCGTTGGTCATGGAAAAGTAAAGTTGAAGTTGCAAGGTGGAAGGGTTAGAACACTTCCGGGTGTTCTGCATATTCCTGCATTGGCCAGATATCTGATTTCTGTAAGCAAGTTGGATGATGTAGGTGTAAAAATAGTGTTCAAGAAGGATACGTACAAGATGGTTCGGGGAGCTCTGGTATTGACGTGGGAGTTCGGACTAGAACTCTGTACAAGCTGTAAGGTAGCACTGTTTTTGATGGGTGCAATAGTTCTATGGTTCCTGAAAGTGGAGCAGAAAATCTAGTGGTCTCTGGATAGAATACCATGATGTGGCATCAAAGGCTTGGAAATATTGGAGAGAAGGGCCTTCGAATACTTCATGGTAAAGGTATGGTAGAAGGTATGAGTAATAGCTCTCTATATTTTGATTTCTATGAAAATTGTGTATATGCGAAGTAGAATCGGGTGAGCTTCCCCTCTGGTGGTAAGAGGGTGAAACAAATATTAGAGCTTGTGCACAGAGATGTGTTTGGACCTGTGAAGGTTCCATCACTGGGTAAGTCTGTGTACTATGTATCATTAATAGATGGCTTCTCAAGGAATACATGAATATATTTCCTTAAGAAGAAATCTGAAGTCTTGACAGGTTTAAAGAATTCAAGGCTCTGGTAGAAAACCAGACAGAGAAGAAGATAAAGGTGTTGAAGACAGATAATGGTGGAGAATATTGCAGTAAGGAATTTGAAGAATTCTGTAAGAAGTATGGTATAACACGACAGAAGACTACTCCATATACACCTAAGAAAAATTGAGTTGCATAAAGAATGAACAAGATATTTATGGAAAGGGTGAGAAGCATGCTCAGTGGTGCCGAGTTAGGATAAGAATTCTAGGCAAAGACGATGGAGACAGCATGTTACCTGGTCAATAGATCACCTTCATCAGCATTGGTCGATAAAACTCCACAAGAAGTATGGACAGGTAAGAAACCCTCTCTTTCACATCTGAGGGTATTCGGATGTAATGCATATGTACATGTTCCAAAGGAAAAACGAACCAAGTTAGATAGTAAATTTGAAAAGTGCATCTTTATTGGGTATAAGGATGGTTTAAAGGGTTATAAGCTTTGGAACCCAGTAACAAGGAAGGTTGTGTACAACCAAGACGAGGTGTTTACAGAGGTGAAAGATGTCATTAAACATGAAGTCCAACCAAAGGAACCTGAGAAGATAGAGTTTGAGATAAAGGAGGAAGAATCAGACTCCACAACAGAGGAGGAATCAGAAGAAGACAAATGCAGAAGGAAAGGTGGAGAAATACAAAGCTCGGATGGTAGCAGAAGGTTATTCCCAGGTGTCGGGAATTGATTTTGGTGATATTTTTTCTCATGTTGCCAAGGTAACTTCTATTAGGTTACTTTTATCTATTGTTGTTGCTTTTGATTTTGAGGTATAATAGATGGATGTGAAGACAAAATTTCTTCAAGGGGATCTGGAAGGGGAGATATACATGAAGCAACTTGAAGGCTTTACAGTGAAGGGTAAGAAATAACTGGTATGCAAGATAAAGAAGTCTTTGTATAGGTTAAAACAGTCACCAAGGATGTGGTATCAGAAATTTGATACATTTATATGGGGACTTGGCTCCACCAGAAGAAAAGCATATCACTGTGTGTATTTTAAATTAATTGGTGACCATGTTATTTATCTGGTCTTGTATGTGGATGATATGTTGCTGGTTGGAAATGACAAAGAAATTATCCCGAATTTGAAGACCCAATTGTCCTCCAAATTCGACATGAAAGATCTTGGTGTTGCAAACTTTAGTTTGGGCATGGAAATTGAAAGAGATCGAGCAAAGAGGAAGCTTTTCTTAAACCAGAGGAAGTATGTCGAGACAATATTGCAGAGGTTTAATATGTAGGATAGTAAACCGGTGAAGGTTCCTATTCCTGTAGGTGTAAACTTATTTGCTGAACAATGTCCCAAGACACAAGAAGAGGAAGAGGATATGTCTCGTGTTCCATATGCAAGTGCAGTCGGTAGCCTGATGTATGCAATGGTCTGTACTAGACAAGACATTTCACATGCAGTGGGAGTATTGAGCAGGTTTACGTCAAAACCAGGGAAAGAGCACTAGACAGCAGTGAAGCAGGTTTTGAGTTATTTGCGTGGCACTAGTAATTATGGTTTGTGCTACCAAGGAAGACTAGGATTGGAAAAAGTGTTGGATATTCGTGACTTTGTTGATGCAAACTAGGCTGGAGACCTGGATCAGAGAAGATCTACAAGTGGGTATGTGTTTAACCTATTTGGAGGTGCAGTTAGTTGGATGAGTAAGAAACAATCTGTAATGGCACTATCAACTACAAAGGCAGAATACATGGTAGCCACTCATGCAAACAAGGAAGCAGTTTGGTTGCAGAGATTGTGTTCAAGTATGGGGTTAGTACAGGGAGCTATAAGGATAGACTGTGACAGCCAAAGTGTAATTTTCTTGGCAAAGAACCTTGCTTACCATTCAAAGACAAAGCACATTGATGTTCAGTATCACTTTGTGAGGGATATGATAGAAGACAAAAGGGTGTAGCTGGTAAAGGTGGATAATTTGAAGAATACTGCAGATGCATTGACAAAATCTGTGAGCTCTGAGAAGTTCTCTTGGTTTGGAGAAACAATGGGCATTTCTGGGCTAGAAATGACTAAGCTCTCTTGTGGCCCCTTGTGGAAAGAAAACAACAAGTGAGAGAATGTTGGGTTGTGTTATATTCTTTCCACAACTAACCTACGTAGTGAATCGGGGGGTTAGAGGGGGTGCGGAGCCCCCCTTTTGTTGTGCCGATTGCATAGCGGTGGGGTCACAGGGGGGCGGCAGACCCCCATTTTTCAGGGGGTTTAAGGGGGGCGGGTAGCCCCCCTCTACGGGGTCTGGGGCAGCGCCCTGGGAAAAGTTTTTTTGGACCCTATATTAGGTTGGGAAAACCTACCTATGGTTTTCGATCCATGGTTTTCGAAGTGATGTTTTTCAGTCCATGGTATTGGATGCTTCGACATGTATAAATATGTATTATAACATTGAAAGGAAGATAATGAAAAATCAAGCCGGTAGTCCTGGTTTTGGGATCCAGGGGAAAATTTCTGTGTATATGTGTTTTATGTGTTATGCTTTCGCATTGTTTATTTTTTGTGTTTTAGAATTCGTATGTAGGTAATTTATGTACGGGGTTAAAACCTACAGAATCATATCATACTAACTCTTCATCACATTTTTACCCCGATTGGATGGTATAATTGGGTAAATGTGGGAGGAGGATGTTACATTGGTAGTCAAGTCTGCCGGTGGTAGCAAAATTGGCAAAATAATGTTTGAAATCCCTTGTGAATCCAAGTGATTGGAAGTTCAATCCCCTTGGACATGTCTCACTAGCCAAATTTACAAAAAAAAAACTTTAGTAGTGAAGATATGCCTTCCCTAACTCATGTAATAAACAATTAAAATGAAGCCTAATGTCTAAAATAGCTTCACACAATATGGATGAAAACCACCTCTATTTGCGTTAACAATTGAAGTGATAAATAGAGTGTTGAACCCCAGAATTACCTTTCCATTGACATTTTTTATCACCTTTTTCTCTTGATTTCTCAGAAGGCTATAGATCTAATCAATGATAAATGCTAGATTTTGTCCTAGGAAAGAATTAAAATTATCACCATATTATATTTTCATGTTCTTGCTATTTTAATAGATTTTTGCCAATTAGCTACAGAGTTTAGCCTATTATGCAGCTAACTGTGGTTTCCACAGCTACTCTCATGGTTTGGCAAGTTACAGGTGTCAAATGAAAAACTAGACCACATCGCATCCCCAGAAACATGGATTCTATCCTACTCACTCGATCCATATTGACAGAAAATCATGCCTAAACTCATGGTAAAAGATGGAGTCAAATACGTTATCTAGTAGCAGTAGGACTCTTCATATTTCGTAGTTAATGAGAGGTCTAACCGTTGTGTTGAAGAGTTAATGCAGATTAAGCCACTTGTAGTTGTTCAGAACTTGAGGAGTTAATGTAGATGAGGCCACCTATAGCTGTTCAAAAGTTTAACAATTTCATTACAATTCCAATTAAGCCATTTGTAGCATGTCTTTCTATAAACAATCATGATAGTTTCGGATCAAATGACCTGTAACAAGATTTTATCTTAGATAGTTATGTTTTTTTTATATAAATATTGGTTAAATGAGACCAAGAAGTAGTTAGAAGCTAGTAGGGATTTCAGTCTTTTGGTTAAAAACTCTGCTCATACTTCGTTTTGTTGATAATACAAACTCTGCTTTGTCAATGGTGGTTTAAAAGTTCATCTTTAATTAGCTATTATCTAGCCACATCATTTGTAGAGGGCCCCTACAATGAAGGTGTTAGCTACCTATACCAATAGGTTTCATATTTCATGATTGACAATGAAAAGTTCCAAATATGCTCTGCTTTGATCATGCAAAGATCACATATTTCCAAGAGAAAACAATCTGTGTATATGGCTCGATCATGTTTAAATTTTGATGGATGGTCCAACAGCCTAATCTGGATCATGCCATGTTTTAAATTTTCAGTTGTAGAATAGAGAAAGAAGTCTGTCCAAACTGTTTAATCTTGGCAGACAAGTAGCTTAGGTAGAGAAGTAAGGCTCCCAACTGCATAATCTGGGACCTTGGAAGAAATAAGGGTAGCAGTAGACAGAAAATCAAAAGGAAAAAGCCAAAGAAAAGAAAGGGCAAATAAGGGTCTGCAAATCCAAGTGCACCCTCCAAGAAGAAACAAAAAATGCTAGGCAAGTAGATGGGTAGGCAGTTGGGGTTGCAGAAATATCATTCCTTGCAAATAAGTGTGTGCTGAAATGTCCACAAAGGAAAATCAATGGTTGAGAAGCTCCTCTTCTCCATCAGGCTGCAGCAAAGAAAGGAAGCATGTCTAACTTCCCAAATTCCCCCTTCCACTCTTATTACTAACATCCCTTCATCCATGGAGATTGATGAAAAGATCTGAGGTTTTATGGTGGTTCTTGTTCCTTTAAAAGCCACATTTCCTGTGTAAAAATCTTTTCATTTTGATCTACTCCTTAAGCTAAGTGTTGTTCAAATAAACTTAGTATTGTCTCTCCTCATTCACCTCTTCTATCCATATTAACCCCTAACTCTATTATCTAAGTCCCCTATGGTCCCCTTTCCCTACTATAATAACACTATGGTGTATAAATCCCAGCATTATATACATATCCTCCCTTTAGCACTATAGCCAAATAAGTTGTCAAGGGAGACATTAGTCCATCATGGACTATGGTCAACCCTGTCATGGGATTGCTCTGACCTCAGGTTGGAGTGACAGCCTCCCCCTAAGCCATTACCTCACCTCTACCCTGTAAATTTCACAAGAACCCCTTTTCTGTGCTCAAAACCACCTTTTAACCACTTTTCCCCTTTCAGATTGATCCTTACCCCGAAAAAACTCGCAAAAACCCTTAACTCTAAAGTTCTCCGCCTAAAAATATTAAATTGAATATTTAATAGGCCAGCGGGTCCCCCCAACTTGCACGATCCGTCAGAGGGCCCGCTAGCCGTCGATCTTCCGCCACCCATGATCTAACGGTGGGCGGGTATTCTTGGGCCCGGATCTGCTGACCTTTAGCATCCGGGGAAAATGGTTTTCCGCCCCGTACAGGGACGCGTGGCAGGCGGTGGGGTTGTTCGGAGCCCCCTCCCCGATACCGCCTTTGGCCCAAAGGTGGTGCGGGGAACCCGCTTACCGCCTCCCCATTACCACCCATCCGGCGCACATCACCCTCACGTCAGCCTGACGTCATGTCGCTTCTGCCCTCCCCCGCGTCCCGTGGCTCTCCACGTAGCCTTGCCACCGCATCTACCCGCCACCGTGTCCTGCCACCCTGGCCTACACCTCAGCAGCCACGTCACCTCCATACCCGGGCCCCACCATGATGTCATGCTGACGTCATCGGCGGAAAAGTGCCAATAGCATGTTTTTTCCAAATTTGTCGTTATAAACGACCAAATTAGCCGTTTGCGGTCATTTTCACGCACAAACGACGTAGCCGTTGCGAACCAGCTTGCCGCGAAATCTATTTCCAGCCATCAAATCCAAGATTGAGACCGCTACAAGTCAAGAATTCAGCTGCATTAAGCCTCCACGGCCCGGCCCGCAGGCTTCCAAGCTAGTTTATCCAGGTATTCACCATAAAGCTCATGTTTTGCCCCATGCATGCCATTTCTCTATTAGTTCACCATTAAAACACTGGTCAAAGTTCACAGTCTAGCTCTGTCTGCTAACTAAGAGTCAGATAAAGTAACCTGCATTGCCCACAGAACTAAAAATTGACATTTAAACAGTCGTTTCGCGGGCCAGAACCATAAAATTTTCCTCGAGGTGCTCGGCATTGTTCCCTTTTGCTGAGTACAGGCCAGCTGCAGTTGGTACCAAAGGAAACCTTATACCCTCTGCAACTTACCCTTAGCAATTCACATCCCTGTGAATTTGCAACAAACTACAGAAACCAGCTTGCATTTTCCATTGAGAAAAACACTTCAGACTTGGTCTACATTTGGCCTATTACTTAAGCTCTTAAAGGACTTTGCAAACCATTGCCATCACCTTATTTCAAAATCAAGTTTTACAATGGCTGCTTCTGCATCCTCATCCCTCAGTGTAGCTCCATTAAATCCACCAAATAAAGAGCTGGAGGCCTTGGCATTTGCTGACAAGGACTATCTTATTGAAGACTTTGAGGGTAACAGGGACTTCTTGCAGACCTTCTGTCAATTAAGAGAGGACTATAAGGATGGTCATGGTACACATGAGATATGGGAGTCAAACCTACCCTACTATTGTCTCCCAGCTGTAAATGTCTTCCCTGAAATCATTCACCTATGTGCTGAAAACTATGATGTGCAGCACAGAGCTATCAGCACTCCATCTGGGAGGATCCTTTTCTACATTAATGCTGAGTCCATCAACAAAATGTTACATTTTGATCAGACAGAGTTGCTAATCCCATTTTCCATGAACTTTTTGCTGGACACTGGTGCCAAGATGACCAGTGAGGAGATTCAAAAGGTCACCAGGACATTCATGAGACCTGAGTGCCAGCCTACAGGGCCACCTCCCTACTTGGATGTCCATTTCAATGATGTAGGCAGGCTTTTACTGGACATGATTGCCTATGTGTTGGGATACAAAAACAGTGAGCATGTGGATAAAACAATGCTGGTATTGCTATCTGCTTACAGCCCATGCCAACACCCTGCCCGCAAATATAACTTTGCTAAGTTCATAGCTAACAAGATTCATGATCAGTTGAGCAGAGTGGACAGACAGGGGGTCTTCAAGTACTCGGCCTATATTTACCACCTGTTCATGTACTATCATTCTGAAGCCTTCCCATGCTACATCAAAAAGCTGGATCACAAAGGGGAAAGAAGATCTGTCATCTTCTGGACCTCTGTCTATCACAAAGTCACAAATTCACCCTATACCTACTGTTAATTTGTTGACCAATTTGTATACCCAGTCTCTTGCCTGTTGATGAGGTCCCCTCCTCCCAAAATATCAAATGAGATAAAGAAAACTCTGCAGCTTTCCAAAAAATATAAAATAGGTGACTGGTACCTATATGAGAACCATACTGTCATTAGGATCTATGGCTGTGAGCTCTGTCCATACAGGCTCCCAAAATATGTACCTATGAGGTTATTTGCCTTGGAGTATTACAGGCAATTGATTCAGTCCGACCTCACCCATTTCCACAACGCCAAAAAGAAGGCCCACCTCAAGTTCAAACACCAGTTGGGCCCCTTCATCATGAACAAGAAAGAAGGGTGGGAAGATGCAGACCTAATCCTTAAGGATAAATACAAGCTGTCCTATAGTTTTCGGTGGGTCCATTATGACCCTGAAGGTTTCATCACTGCTAGGAGAAACAAGTATAGGCTTATAGGCATTAAGCATTGCCAGTACCCACACATTGAAAAATATGCCAACCTGCAAGAATGGCAGATGGATACTCTAGTTGAAAATCTAACTGAGGAAGAGACAATGCTAAAGAATGTTAAGGAGCTTGAAAAAACTATTGACCTAGACTATGTGCAGCAGGTACCTTTCAGACCGCCTTATTCAGTGGGAGAAGGGACCTCAGCCTCAAGGACTGCACCAGTAATAAAGGCATCTTCCACAGCAGCACCAGTGTTAGATAAAGGCAAAGGGATAATGGGTGCAGAAGAACAAACAATGAAAGAAAAGTCTGCCCCTTCAGGTGAGCAGCAGCAAGAGCAGCAGCAAGAGCAGCAACAAGAACAGCAGCAAGGGCAAACTGTCCTTCCACAAACTGAGCTACCAGCAGCTCCAGCACTGCAAATTCCACCCCCACAAACTGAGCCAGTAACTGCTCCAATTTTACAGACCCCAGCACATGAGGAAAGGGGGACAAAAAGAGATAGAGAAGAGTCCACTCCTCTCAGTGGATCCTCCCACCAGCCAGAAGCCAAAAGGCAAAGAGCAGACTCCCCAGAGGTAGAAGACATTACTGAAGATGTCTTGGACAGTGCAAGAAAAGACAGGGAGGGCAGTCAGCATACAGGTACAAGCTCCTTTCAGCAGGAGCAAACTTTACAGCTCGGTTTGGAGGTGTCCTCTTCTTCCCAACAAAGCAAGAAGCCCAAGAGCACCAAGGCTTCTTTCAAACAAATAAAGGCTCAAAATGAGCTGCTGAGGGCTGAGGTCTACAAGCAATTTATAGATGCTACACCAGCCCAGCAAGAGAGATTAATGTGTGTATATGACATTAAAGAAGAAAAAATGATATTTAGTCATTTCAAGCCTACAAAACCTCAGCCTACATCAGCTGCAGATTTTGTGAAGACAAGGGTGGAGGTCATGGCCAAAGACATCCATCCCATGGACCAAATAGAACTCCACAAACAAACTGGAGAAATGGTGTATGCAACTTTGGTGGAGAGGGCAACCATGGCCCATGAACTAAAGGAGTCACTCAAAAATACCAACACTCAGTTGGATTTTGAGAGAATGTCCTCCCTAGCCAAAGATAACAGAATAAAATCTTTGGAGGACATCATCATTGATCTTGGACATGATCCTAGTGATCCAAAGGGTGTGAAGGCCCTTATAAAGAAGAAAGATGATGACCTGAATGCATTAAATAAAAGGTTGAAGCTGCAGCCCACAGAGCACCCTCAAACCGCAGAGCTTCAAAAGCAAAAACAGGTCGATGACCAATTAGACCTCCTAATGCAGCAAGACCAGAGGATCAGGGATTTGGAGAGAGAGCTGGAAGGAGCATTACAAGATAAACAGGCAGAATCCACTTCCCAAGCTCCTCCAACTACTTCAACAACAGCAACAACTTCAGGGGCAGCAGTGGCCCCCACAACAGAAGCAGCAGGAACAACAGCAGCTCCAGATGCCAGCCCAAGTGTAGAAGAATTGACCAAGGCCGTCAAAGCAATGGAGCTCCAGGCAGATGAAATAAAGAAGGCCAAGGAGAAGTTGGCAGAACTGGATGCCAAGTATGACAAGTCCAAAGTGACTGTAGCAGAACAGGGCAGAGAAATAAAGGCCCAAAAAGAAAAGATAAAGGCCTTAGAGAAAGAGCTGAATCTGGAGACTGCTATGGCCGACATAAAGAGAATCCTATGGGCCAAAATTGGCCAATCCATCAAACAGCAATGGAGGTCAATAAAAATAACGCATGAGCAGATGGATTTAATGGGCCAAGCTCAAGCAGAAATTCAGAAGGCCAAGACAGTGCTAGGGAACAGAGCAGAGCAGGCAAACAGAATGATAGACTTCCTGAATAGGCAGGAAAGGGAGGAATTGGCAGCTATAGGCATTCCCAACAGAACAGAGGCTGTCCTCTCTGCCAAGAAGGTACTAACTCTCAGGAACTATATACAAACAGTGGAGAGGAAGTACTATGAGATGCAAGCAGATGTGGAGGAATACAAAGTTAAAATGGGAGTGCTACAAGAAAAAGGCCTGCCCAGCTTACTAATTGGTGCAGGAAAACTGATCTCTCCAGATCAAATGGCCAACAAAATGGCAACCACTATTGAAAATCAGATTATTGCATCTGGCAATTCATCTGAACAAGCAGGGCCTCCCACAGGACAGAGCTTATATGACAAACTTGGAGGCCTGTTCTTCATTGAGAATGATGTAAATCACCTGTTTGAAACCCCTCCCAATCTTTATAGACATACAGAGGTCGAGGAAACATTGATAAAGATGCGCAGACATCAAATGCCTAAGGAGGATTTGTGGCAATTTATGCTTCAGATTTTGCCACGGTAGCTTCAGACATTCGGCCACTGCCAGCTCCAGGTCACTACAAGACAAATAACATGACAAATGTCAGCAGTTAAGGCAGCTAAAAAAGTGACTCATCACATAGACAATGACAGCTATCCAAGTTTCAGACAGCACATCTCCAGCCGACTCTAACAGCCATAAAGTCCAAATATCTTAGACTGACTATTTTGACAGCTGAGGCATTAAGGAATTACTGCAACATTCACTCCTTCAGCTACTGCATTCCATAGATTAGCATATCATAAATGAGATATTAACTCATTCGCTGATATTTTTGATGTAAATTTGGTATATATACTCCCCTGAGTAACTCATAAGGGGTTGGTAATTTTTCACTCTGAGGCATGTATACTGTTTTAGAGAATTGTTTAATACAAAGAGCTAAATCAGCTCAGTGATTTCCTGGATCTATGGTGTTTTGCTGAGGATTCATGTGTTGATGCAGAATTCTTGTGCTGTCTGATGAAATAACAAGTTTTCTCCTTAATCTTTGTTCTTGTCTTTTTTATGTTTATCGAATCATATTCATGTTACACTAAACTAGCAGTAAAGAAAAAGAATAGTGCAGGATTTGTTACTACACCTTGTACTCAATCTTTACTGCTGTAAATGTTTGTCCTCAGAATTAACCACGAACATGAATTCTTAATTGCTCATATAGCTGTTAATTCTCTATGTATGAACATCACCTAGAAATTCTTGACTGAAACATTTTCCAACCAAACACAAAACAAAAGTTTGAACAACAAGCTAGCCTAAAATACTAACAAACAGAGACAAATTATAAAGAGAGAGCCCTCTCTGATTACAGTTTGGCTAGAAACTGTGGTCCTAAGATTGGTTAGTGGTTACCCCGGCCGTATTCCCTTGGGAGTCATAGGGAACAACTTGGGTGATAACATAATTGGCGACTCGACTGGGGAATTTCCTCAAGATTTTCTAATTTCTGTTTATCTCTTGAAAGCTGCTCATTCCCTTTGCTGCAAGCTTTTGAAAATATACAGTAAGTTCAAAATCTTTTCTGGCCTCTGTAGACACAAAAATATTCTGCTAAATACCAAAAAGAAGTTTAGAAACTGGCTCCTAAAAGGGAAACCAGACACACTAGGTCAAACCCTGACCCAAACCCACCAGCTGTTTTTGAAAATCCTAATATAATCCCTAGAATAATTAGAAAGCAGCAAAGGCAGGAAGATCCTAGTGATTTGAGTCCTGAGACAGTTCACCCTGAACCTGTTCCAACCCCTATTAAGGTTCTATTTCGTTCCACCCCTGTCTCCCCTAGTTCACCATCTACATCTCAAAGCCTTCCTTTCACATCTTCACCCACTGCACATATCCCCTTGAACAACACTCTAGGTGCTACCACACCTGTTACACCTATGGTACACACCTTTCCTTTTATCCCAGTTACTCCTGTAAATCCCCCAAACTTTGTGAATATGGCTAACAGATATGCACCCTTGCAGATACCAGCTAATGCTGCAGCTCTACCCCAAGACTACCAAACCAAAATCTCATATTTTGACTCCACTGGCCCTTTGACAGCTGTTCAGCATGCCAAAAGGATGCAAGACCATTTTGAGACCTATGAAATAGATGATGACAGTGTGAGAATGAGGATGTTTGTTCAAAGCCTAACTGGGGATGTAAGAACTTGGTTTAGATCCCTGAATGCAAACTCCATCACAACTCTTGATGAGCTTTATCAAGCCTTTACTAGCAGATGGGAGAAGAAGAAGGATCCTCTGCACATACTTGGGGAATATGACACTATCAAAAGAGGTCCCCAAGAGACTGTTTTGGAGTATTGTGCAAGATTCAACAATGTATATAACGCAATCCCACAAAATTTAAGACCCCCTCCTGACTTAGCCTTGTACAAATTCCCTGATGGTTTCGACCCTGACATGGCCTATCAGTTGAAGGAGAGAGACCCTCAAACCCTTGCAGAGGCGCAGAAGGTTGCTGTCATAGTAGAAGCTAACCTGATTGCCAAAAGAAACAGAGCAAGGTTGGAAAAGAGAACAGCCTACAAAGAAGAACCCTCTGCTTTTGATCAAAAGCTGGATGCAATACTCAATGGAATGAAAAGATTGGGTGATAGAGTGGAATCGGTTGAGAGAAAATAATCATGGGAAGCACCACAAAACAACCCCCCTAGGAATCCAAATTTTTGGAGAACTCAAAACCCAGGCATTGGCAAGCCCAGTGCTGATCAAGACATAAGACCCCCTTTCCAAGAAAATTATGCAGAGACTTCCACATCAACTGAACCCAATGAAGATTCTCAAATTAATTTGATGGGTCTAGATGGTGAAAGTCAAGTTTTCTTAACACAAGAAGATCATGAGGATGATGAAATCAAACTGCTCCAAACTAAATCAGGTGAATCATTTGACTTTAAACAAGGCTATGACACTGCTGTTTATGAAGTCCATAAACAATACAAGCTAAGGAGCAGAACTGTGAATGTAAAATAGCCTGAAAAGATAAAGGATAATCAGCAGCCTAAAGGAACCATAGTCACAGAGCCTAATGACAAAACAAATTCACCTACAGAAGAAGTAATTATTGAAGAGATCACTGAACCATTGTCCTTAAAACAACAGCCTGAGGCTACTTCATCCTCCCACCTTAATCTAAATGTTACTCCTCAAGAGATGAGTAAAAAGGACAAGTCCCAAAATCAAGATAAAAATCAAGAAGAAGATCTAGTGAACAAGGAAAGGACTGTTATCCATAACCCTAAGACCCAATTTGAAAAACCCTTTGGCCTAGAAACTGAAATTGGCAAACTAAAGATAGCAATTCCTCTCTCAGAACTAGCCAAGCATGACATCTATAAACAACAGATCAAGAAGTCCCTTCAACTCACTAGCAACAAAGATGATGTCAATGTGTTGGATGACACCCCAGAATTACTGTTTGGCCTAGAAGTGGATGGAAAAATAGTAGTTACAGGGGTATTACCTTTTTATGTCAGCTTACATATTCATGATAAGATATTACATAATGTAATGTTTCACTCAGGTGCCTCTCACAATCTCATGCCAAAAGCAGTCATGGAGAGATTGAATCTAGATATAACAAGACCATACAAGGACCTGTTTTCCTTTGACTCCAGCCAAGTCAAGTGTTTAGGTCTCATAAAAGATTTATGTGTGTCTCTGGTTCAATACCCAAACAAAACAATTCTAATGGATGTTGTAGTTGCTGATATCCCACCTAAGTATGGGATGCTGTTATCAAGATCATGGGGAGCTAAACTCCAAGGTTCCCTACAGTTAGACATGTCATATGCCACCATCTCTGTTTTTGGGAAACCAAAAAGACCATACAGAGAAACACTCATGAAATACATGGTCAACAGTGAAGAAAAGCCTCAAAACTTTCCCATATATGCTGTCCACTCAGACATAGACTCATACATTCTCTTCAATGACAGCACAACTTTCTCAAAAAATGATGTTGGAACCAAAATACTCATACAAGAGGAAGACACTAATGAAAGAACTACCACCAATGAAACAACAGTCAATCAATTGCTAGACACTGCTGCTGCTCTAGTTGTCAAGCATATTCAATCAAATGATGAGACTGTCTTAAAAGACAAGCCAGATGAAACACCAGAACTTCAACTTACATTGCCAGTCCATGAAAAAATC
Organism: Pinus tabuliformis; assembly: GCA_031772625.1. Classification (NCBI taxonomy): domain Eukaryota; kingdom Viridiplantae; phylum Streptophyta; class Pinopsida; order Pinales; family Pinaceae; genus Pinus; species Pinus tabuliformis. The sequence goes on from CM062819.1 coordinate 454,359,935, forward strand.
ATTAAATCTCCTTCAGAACAAGATATTCTATGGTTCCTTGAATTTGATGGCTCAATCAACAAATTAGGGGCAGGAGCTGGAGTTTGGGTACACAATAAAGAAAACAGTCATGCAGAAGGCAGAGCCTATAGATTAAACTTCAGATGTACTAATAACATGGCAGAATATGAAGCTCTTTTACTAGGTCTCAAGTTAGTAAAGTTCCAGCAAGCTGCCAGGGTTTCAATCATGGGTGATTCAGATTTAGTTATTCAACAAGTGAAGGGAAATTTTGTCACAAATGACAAAAGACTAAGGTCTTATAGGTCTGCTGTTGCTGAAGTACTAAACTTTTTCTCTAATTCCAAATCACTAAAATTCCTAAGACCCACAATCTTCTTGCTCATAGTTTAGCCACATTTGCAAGTACCTGCAAGCTGCCTTTTGAGCCCCATCATTGCTTTACAGCTGAGGTAAAACACAGACCCTCCATTCCAAACAATGTTAATGATTGGCAAGTATTTGAGGATGATATGCAAATAAACAATTTTTTAACGCTGCAACAAGAATTTACAGGATTAAATATTGACACTGACAGAGCAAGTCAATCACAAATACTTGACAGAGCAAGTCAATCACAAATACAGTTTGAACAAACTAACCACCCAATATCACCTAGAACAACAAAACAAATGCTAAATCCAACTATTTTCAACAAGGAAAACATTCAGCAAATTCAACCTATCAGTTGTGAAGAAGTGGCCAATGCTGAAACTGAAATCATAGAGTTGAAAGACAATTTTCTACCAACAGGCCTAACTCCACTAGAGGACATCTTTGATTCAAATGATATTCCCAGAAAACCAAAAATGCAGCCCTTAAATGCAGCCATTGAAGAATGCAACATTGGTACCATTGACAAGCCCAAAATAATAAAATTGTCTGCATCTCTACCTCTTGATCAAAAGCCTAAATACATTGACCTCTTTAAAGAATTCCAGGATGTTTTTGCATGGAGTTATGAGGACCTAAAGTCCTATGATACCTTTGTTATCCACCATACAATCCCTCTCAAGCCTAATCAAAAACCCTTTAAACAAAAATTGAGGAGAATCAATCCTATGCTTCTCCCAGCAATGGAACAAGAGGTACAGAAAATGTTCAAGGCGGGCATCATAGCACCTATCAGATTCTCTGAGTGGATTTCAAACTTAGTCCCTACAAGAAAGAAAACTAGTGAAATAAGGCTGTGTGTGGATCTAAGAAATCTGAACCAAGTATCCCTCAAAGACAACTATCCCTTACCCAAGATGGATCACATTATCCAAAGAGTGGTAGGGGCCTCAAGGATCTCATTACTGGATGGATTCTCAGGCTTCAATCAAATCCTGGTGCACCCTGATGACCAAGACAAAACAGCGTTTACAACCCCATGGGGAACTTTCAAATATGTAAAAATGCCTTTCGGATTGAAAAATGCAGGGGCAACTTTTCAAACAGCAATGGATATTGCTTTTGCAAAGGAGATTCATGACTTTTTAGTCATTTATTTGGATGACCTCACACCCTTCTCAAAATCTGACCAAGAACATTTAAAACATTTGAGACAGATCTTCCTAACATGCAGGAAATATGGAATTTCATTGAATCCCAAGAAATCCCTGTTTGGTTTAGAGGAAGGTAAATTATTGGGCCACATCATTTCTAAAGATGGCATTAGGATAGATCCAGATAGGATACAAGCTATCCTACAAATGCCCCACCCAAGAAATATCAAAGAATTGCAGGGGGTTTTGGGAAAAATAAATTTCTTGAGAAGGTTTATCCCAAACTTAGCAGAACTAATCAGATTACTAAATAACATGCTAAAGAAAGATTCAAAAGTGAAATGGACAGTTGAAGCAAATCAAGCCTTTGAAGGTATAAAGCTGGCCCTTACACAAACCCCGGTCTTGACCAATCCTCAATTTGACAGAGAATTTATCATTTTCTCTTTTGCCTCCCAGCATACAATTGCTGCTGTTTTGTTACAGAAAGATGACCAAGGAAATGAGAAGCCAATTGCTTTCTTTAGCAGAGCTCTTAGAGATACACCTTTAAAATATCAAATCATGGAAAAGCAAGCTTATGCTTTGGTCAAAGCCATTAAAGACTTTAGGATTTACATCCTTTATTCCCATATTGTAGCATATGTGCCAAGTCCTATTGTGAAAGACATACTCACTCAAGAAAACCTAGAGGGCAGAAGAGGAAAATGGATTGCCAACATCTTGGAATTTGATATTGAGATAAAACCTACAAAACTAATAAAAGGGCAAGGTTTGGCCAAACTAATGACAGAAGCAAACTTCCAAGCCTTAGACATCAACCAGCTGGACAGTGAACCGGAGCTGGCGACTCCAAAGATCAATGTAGCCTTTGAACAATCCCCTTGGTACTCTGATATATGTTATGTATTACAAAACCTGTGTGCTCCCCCAGGATTGTCCAGAACTAAATGTAGGTTCTTAAAAATGAAAGCCTCAAGATTTTGTGTGATGGATGGAAATTTGCTTTGGAAAAACCATGAAGGGATACTACTGAACTGCTTAATTGAAAATGAAACTAACAATATCATGAAAGAATTTCATGCAGGTGACTGTGGTGGACACTTATATTGGAAGTCCACTGTGGATAAAATACTGAGGGCTGGTTACTACTGGCCCACTATGTTCTCTTATGTGAAGAAATTTACCACCTCATGTCATAAATGTCAAGTGTTTGAGGGAAAGAGACAGCTACTGCCACTTCCCTTAAGGCCTATTGCAACAGAGATACCTTTCCAACAATGAGGCTTTGATTTCATTGGGGAAATTCATCCCTCATTCTCAGGACAACACAGGTGGATTCTAACAGCTACAGACTACTTCACTAAGTGGATTGAAGCTGCTCCATGCAAACAGGCAAATGATTCAACAATCATTCAGTTCTTGGAGAACAACATATTGGCTAGATTTGGCTGCCCTGATAAAATAATAACAGACAATGCTGCTGCTTTCAGATCTAAAAAGATGGTGAGTTTTTGCCACAAATTTCATATTACTTTGGTCCATTCCACTGCATACTATCCCCAAGGTAATGGCCTGGCTGAATCATCAAACAAAAGCCTAGTAAACATCATAAAGAACGTGCTGGAAGAAAACAAGAAGAATTGGCACAAGAAGCTGGTCAATGCCTTATGGGTAGATAGACTAGCAACCAAGAGATCAATTGGGACCAGCCCATATGAGTTGGTTTATGGATTAGAAGCCAAATTTCCTTCATCACTAGGGGTGCCTGTTATGAAACTTCTTCAAGAAAGCCAAGCTGAACCAAATGATATGCAAAGAAGAATCAATCAAATAATATGTTTACAGCAAACTAGAGACCAAGTTTTCAGCAGAGTTCAAGTTCTACAAGAAAAATTAAAGAAGGCCTTTGACAGAAGAACCAAGGCAGAAGATTTCAACATTGGTGACAAAGTCCTCAAGTGGGATTCAAGAAGAGAGGATAAGGGAAAACATGGAAAATTTGATTCCCTTTGGAGAGGACCATTTGCTGTCCAAGCAGTGCAAGGAAACAATACTTATTTCCTTAAAAGTCTAAATGAAACTGACTTGGATGAAGGTCCTGTGAATGGTAGGATGCTGAAACACTATTTTGACTACCATCCATAAGTGTAGCCTGAGTCTCCCTTGTACATATCCAGATGTATATATTATTTTCTGTTAAGATGTAAAAATGCAATTTCTCAAGTTTTATTAACTACCAGCAAAAGGTAAAATAGGTCCAGATATCTACCAAGAAAGGGAAGATCACAATTTTGGCATCTCAGAGCAGCATACTTCAAGTTTGGTAAAAGCAGTCAAGGGCTAAGGCATTCTGACCTGCTGTTCTTGGTCTTTCAAATGAAAAACCATCCCCATGTGGAGCCACTGTTAGCTACCTAACCAATAGGTTTCATATTTCATGATTGACAATGAAAAGTTCCAAATATGCTCTGCTTTGATCATGCAAATATCACATATTTCCAAGAGAAAACAATCTGTGTATATGGCTTGATCATGTTTAAATTTTGATGGATGGTCCAACAGCCTAATCTGGATCATGCCATGTTTTAAATTTTCAGTTGTAGAATAGAGAAAGAAGTCTGTCCAAACTGTTTAATCTTGGCAGACAAGTAGCTTAGGTAGAGAAGTAAGGCTCCCAACTGCATAATCTGGGACCTTGGAAGAAATAAGGGTAGCAGTAGACAGAAAATCAAAAGGAAAAAGCCAAAGAAAAGAAAGGGCAAATAAGGGTCTGCAAATCCAAGTGCACCCTCCAAGAAGAAACAAAAAATGCTAGGCAAGTAGATGGGTAGGTAGTTGGGGTTGCAGAAATATCATTCCTTGCAAATAAGTGTGTGCTATAATGTCCACAAAGGAAAATCAATGGTTGAGAAGCTCCTCTTCTCCATCAGGCTGCAGCAAAGAAAGGAAGCATGTCTAACTTCCCAAATTCCCCCTTCCACTCTTATTACTAACATCCCTTCATCCATGGAGATTGATGAAAAGATCTGAGGTTTTATGGTGGTTCTTGTTCCTTTAAAAGCCACATTTCCTGTGTAAAAATCTTTTCATTTTGATCTACTCCTTAAGCTAAGTGTTGTTCAAATAAACTTAGTATTATCTCTCCTCATTCACCTCTTCTATCCATATTAACCCCTAACTCTATTATCTAAGTCCCCTATGGTCCCCTTTGCCTACCATAATAACACTATGGTGTATAAATCCCAGCATTATATACATATCCTCCCTTTAGCACTATAGCCAAATAAGTTGTCAAGGGAGACATTAGTCCATCATGGACTATGGTCAACCCTGTCATGGGATTTCTCTGACCTCAAGTTGGAGTGACAGCCTACCCCTAAGCCATTACCTCACCTCTACCCTGTAAATTTCACAAGAACCCCTTTTCTGTGCTCAAAACCACCTTTTAACCACTTTTCCCCTTTCAGATTGATCCTTACCCCGAAAAAACTCGCAAAAACCCTTAACTCTAAAGTTTACCACCTAAAAATATTAAATTGAATATTTAATAGGCCAGCGGGTCCCCCCAACTTGCACGATCCGTCGGAGGGCCCGCCAGCCGTCGATCTTCCGCCACCCATGATCTAACGGTGGGCGGGTATTCTTGGGCCCGGATCTGCCGACCTTTAGTGTCCGGGGAAAATGGTTTTCCACCCCGTAGAGGGACGCGTGGCAGGCGGTGAGGTTGTTTGGAGCCCCCTCCCCGATACCGCCTTTGGCCCAAAGGTGGTGCGGGGAACCTGCTTACCGCCTCCCCATTACCACCCATCCGGCGCACGTCACCCTCACGTCAGCCTGACGTCATGTCGCTTCTGCCTGCCCCCGCGTCCCATGGCTCTCCACGTAGCCCTACCACCGCATCTACCCGCCACCGTGTCCTGCCACCCTGGCCTACACCTCAACAGCCACATCACCTCCGTACCCGGGCCCCACCATGATGTCATGCTGACGTCATCGGCGGAAAAGCGCCAATAGCATGTTTTTTCCAAATTTGTCGTTATAAACGACCAAATTAGCCGTTTGCGGTCATTTTAACGCACAAACGACGTAGCCGTTGCGAACCAGCTTGCCGTGAAATCTGTTTCCAGCCATCAAATCTAAGACTGAGACTGCTACAAGTCAAGAATTCAGCTGCATTAAGCATCCACGGCCCGACCCGCAGGCTTCCAAGCTAGTTTATCCAGGTATTCACCATAAAGCTCATGTTTTGCCGCATGCATGACATTTCTCTGTTAGTTCACCATTAAAAAACTGGTCAAAGTTCACAGTCTAGCTCTGTCTGCTAACTAAGAGTCAGATAAAGTAACCTGCATTGCCCCCAGAACTAAAAATTGACATTAAAACAGTCGTTCCGCGGGCCAGAACCATAAAATTTTCCTCGAGGTGCTCGGCATTGTTCCCTTTTGCCGAGTACAGGCCAGCTGCAGTTGCTACCAAAGGAAACCTCATAACCTCGGCAACTTACCCTTAGCAATTCACATCCCTGTGAATTTGCAACAAACTACAGAAACCAGCTTGCATTTTCCATTGAGAAAAGCCCTTCAGACTTGGTCTACATTTGGCCTATTACTTAAGCTCTTAAAGAACTTTGCAAACCATTGCCATCACCTTATTTCAAAATCAAGTTTTACAATGGCTGCTTCTGCATCCTCATCCCTCAGTGTAGCTCCATTAAATCCACCAAATAAAGAGCTGGAGGCCTTGGCATTTGCTGACAAGGACTATCTTATTGAAGACTTTGAGGGTAACAGGGACTTCTTGCAGACCTTCTATCAATTAAGAGAGGACTATAAGGATGTTCATGGTACACATGGGATATGGGAGTCAAACCTACCCTACTATTGTCTCCCAGCTGTAAATGTCTTCCCTGAAATCATTCACCTATGTGCTGAAAACTATGATGTGTAGCACAGAGCTATCAGCACTCCATCTGGGAGGATCCTTTTCTACATTAATGCTGAGTCCATCAACAAAATGTTACATTTTGATCATACAGAGTTGCTAATCCCATTTTCCATGAACTATTTGCTGGACACTGGTGCCAATATGACCAGTGAGGAGATTCAAAAGGTCACCAGGACATTCATGAGACCTGAGTGCCAGCCTACAGGGCCACCTCCCTACCTGGATGTCCATTTCAATGATGTAGGCAGGCTTTTACTGGACATGATTGCCTATGTGTTGGGATACAAAAACAGTGAGCATGTGAATAAAACAATGCTGGTATTGCTATCTGCTTACAGCCCACGCCAACCCCCTGCCTGCAAATATAACTTTGCTAAGTTCATAGCTAACAAGATTCATGATCAGTTGAGCAGAGTGGACAGACAGGGGGTCTTCAAGTACTCGGCCTATATTTACCACCTATTCATGTACTATCATTCTGAAGCCTTCCCATGCTACATCAAAAAGCTGGATCACAGAGGGGAAAGAAGATCTGTCATCTTCTGGACCTCTGTCTATCACAAAGTCACAAATTCACCCTATACCTACTGTGAATTTGTTGACCAATTTGTATACCCAGTCTCTTGCCTGTTGATGAGGTCCCCTCCTCCCAGAATATCAAATGAGATAAAGAAAGCTCTGCAGCTTTCCAAAAAATATAAAATAGGTGACTGGTACCTATATGAGAACCATATTGTCATTAGGATCTATGGCTGTGAGCTCTGTCCATACAGGCTCCCAAAATATGTACCTATGAGGTTATTTGCCTTGGAGTATTACAGGCAGTTGATTCAGTCCGACCTCACCCATTTCCACAGCGCCAAAAAGAAGGCCCACCTCAAGTTCAAACACCAGTTGGGCCCCTTCATCATGAACAAGAAAGAAGGGTGGGAAGATGCAGACCTAATCCTTAAGGATAAATACAAGCTGTCCTATAGTTTTCGGTGGGTCCATTATGACCCTGAAGGTTTCATCACTGCTAGGAGAAACAAGTATAGGCTTATAGGCATTAAGCATTGCCAGTACCCACACATTGAAAAATATGCCAACCTGCAAGAATGGCAGATGGATACTCTAGTTGAAAATCTAACTGAGGAAGAGACAATGCTAAAGAATGTGAAGGAGCTTGAAAAAACTATTGACCTAGACTATGTGCAGCAGGTACCTTTCAGACTGCCTTACTCAGTGGGAGAAGGGACCTCAGCCTCAAGGACTGCACCAGTAATAAAGGCATCTTCCACAGCAGCACCAGTGTTAGATAAAGGCAAAGGGATAATGGGTGTAGAAGAACAAACAATGAAAGAAAAGTCTGCCCCTTCAGGTGAGCAGTAGCATGAGCAGCAGCAAGAGCAGCAACAAGAACAGCAGCAAGGGCAAATTGTCCTTCCACAAACTGAGCTACCAGCTGCTCCAGCACTGCAAATTCCACCCCCACAAACTGAGCCAGTAACTGCTCCAATTTTACAGACCCCAGCAAATGAGGAAAGGGGGACAAAAAGAGATAGAGAAGAGTCCACTCCTCTCAGTGGATCCTCCCACCAACCAGAAGCCAAAAGGCAAAGAGCAGACTCCCCAGAGGTAGAAGACATTACTGAAGATGTCTTGGATAGTGCAAGAAAAGACAGGGAGGGCAGTCAGCATACAGGTACAAGCTCCTTTCAGCAGGAGCAAACTTTACAGCTCGGTTTGGACGTGTCCTCTTCTTCCCAACAAAGCAAGAAGCCCAAGAGCACCAAGGCTTGTTTCAAACAAATAAAGGCTCAAAATGAGCTACTGAGGGCTGAGGTCTACAAGCAATTTATAGATGCTACACCAGCCCAGCAAGAGAGATTAATGTCTGTATATGACATTAAAGAAGAAAAAATGATATTTAGTCATTTCAAGCCTACAAAACCTCAGCCTACATCAGCTGCAGATTTTGTGAAGACAAGGGTGGAGGTCATGGCCAAAGACATCCATCCCATGGACCAAATAGAACTCCACAAACAAACTGGAGAAATGGTGTATGCAACTTTGGTGGAGAGGGCAACCATGGCCCATGAACTAAAGGAGTCACTCAAAAATACCAACACTCAGTTGGATTTTGAGAGAATTTCCTCCCTGGCCAAAGATAACAGAATAAAATCTTTGGAGGACATCATCATTGATCTTGGACATGATCCTAGTGATCCAAAGGGTGTGAAGGCCCTTATAAAGAAGAAAGATGATGACCTGAATGCATTAAAGAAAAGGTTGAAGCTGCAGCCCACAGAGCACCCTCAAACTGCAGAGCTTCAAAAGCAAAAACAGGTCGATGACCAATTAGACCTCCTAATGCAGCAGGACCAGAGGATCAGGGATTTGGAGAGAGAGCTGGAAGGAGCATTACAAGATAAACAGGCAGAATCCACTTCCCAAGCTCCTCCAACTACTTCAACAACAGCAGCAACTTCAGGGGCAGCAGTGGGCCCCACAATAGAAGCAACAGGAACAACAGCAGCTCCAGATGCCAGCCCAAGTGTAGAAGAATTGACCAAGGCCGTCAAAGCAATGGAGCTCCAGGCAGATGAAATAAAGAAGGCCAAGGAGAAGTTGGCAGAACTGGATGCCAAGTATGACAAGTCCAAAGTGACTGTAGCAAAACAGGGCAGAGAAATAAAGGCCCAAAAAGAAAAGATAAAGGCCTTAGAGAAAGAGCTGAATCTGGAGACTGCTATGGCCGACATAAAGAGGATCCTATGGGCCAAAATTGGCCAATCCATCAAATAGCAATGGAGGTCAATAAAAATAATGCATGAGCAGATGGATTTAATGGGCCAAGCTCAAGCAGAAATTCAGAAGGCCAAGACAGTGCTAGGGAACAGAGCAGAGCAGGCAAACAGAATGATAGACTTCCTAAACAGGCAAGAAAGGGAGGAATTGGCAGCTATAGGCATTCCCAACAGAACAGAGGCTGTCCTCTCTGCCAAGAAGGTACTAACTCTCAGGAACTATATACAAACAGTGGAGAGGAAGTACTATGAGATGCAAGCAGATGTGGAGGAATACAAAGTTAAAATGGGAGTGCTGCAAGCAAAAGGCCTGCCCAGCTTACTAAGTGGTGCAGGAAAACTGATCTCTCCAGATCAAATGGCCAACAGAATGGCAACCACTATTGAAAATCAGATTATTGCATCTGGCAGTTCATCTGAACAAGCAGTGCCTCGCACAGGACAGAGCTTATATGACAAACTTGGAGGCCTTTTCTTCATTGAGAATGAAGTAAATCACCTGTTTGAAACCCCTCCCAATCTTTATAGACATACAGAGGCCGAGGAAACATTGATAAAGATGCGCAGACATCAAATGCCTAAGGAGGATTGGTGGCAATTTATGCTTCAGATTTTGCCACGGTAGCTTCAGACATTTGGCCACTGCCAGCTCCAGGTCACTACAAGACAAATAACATGACAAATGTCAGCAGTTAAAGCAGCTAAAAAAGTGACTCATCACATAGACAATGACAGCTATCCAAGTTTCAGACAGCACATCTCCAGCCGACTCTAACAGCCATAAAGTCCAAATATCTTAGACTGACTATTTTGATAGCTGAGGCATTAAGGAATTACTGCAGCATTCACTCCTTCAGCTACTGCATTCCAGAGATTAGCATATCGTAAATGAGATATTAACTCATTCGCTGATATTTTTGATGTAAATTTGGTATATATACTCCCCTGAGTAACTCATAAGGGGTTGGTAATTTTTCACTCTGAGGCATGTATACTGTTTTAGAGAATTGTTTAATACAAAGAGCTAAATCAGCTCAGTGATTTCCTGGAACTATGGTGTTTTGCTGAGGATTCATGTGTTGATGCAGAATTCCTGTGCTGTCTGATGAAATAACAAGTTTTCTCCTTAATCTTTGTTCTTGTCTTTTTTATGTTTATCGAATCATATTCATGTTACACTAAACTAGCAGTAAAGAAAAAGAATAGTGCAGGATTTGTTACTACACCTTGTACTCAATCTTTACTGCTGTAAATGTTTGTCCTCAGAATTAACCACGAACATGAATTCTTAATTGCTCATATAGCTGTTAATTCTATATGTATGAATATCACCTAGAAATTCTTAAATGCTCCTAGGTCAATATTCTCACTGTCTTTCTCTAACAGTTTACTGTAAGATTCTTAATTGCCTTGTGTTGGTCGCTCTAATTGTTTTCACAATTCGAGCTCCACATAAATTGTCAACCCGAGAAGGTCTTTTTATTTCAAAGGTAATGGCGCACTGGATGTGCTCAATTTCAAAAGCGGGATCAATGTTGTAGTGAAAGAAAGACACACATCTGTTAAATTCATCAATCTATCAATTCACACTCTACTTAATTAAAGCTGAAGTTAATTAAATTACAGCAGAAACGAATTCTCTGTTACAGCAAAGGAAAATCAATCTACAAGAAAAGAAATCATTCAACCATAGCAGGAACAGGACCCTATTCCCTGGTGAGGAACTTCAGCACCTGCTGCCTGGCACTAATCACACTGTAAGAAAAGTAACTTCAAGAGATCAAGACCCTATTCCCAGGAACAGGAACCTTCAGCACATGTCCTCTTGTTTCTAATCACACTGCAGGCAAAGGAAAGCAATCAATGGGAGCAAGACCCTATCCCTTTATACAGGGATCTTCAGCACATGCTCTCAACATCATACACTCGTGCATTCAATACGTGTAGCGCTAAGAAACAGAGTATTGCAAACCATGTAACTAGTGTTTCAGCAACAGAATTAAGGAAAGTGCAAACACATAAAGAAATAAACAAACTACAGGAACCAAAGGGGTGAATCTTGTGAGGAAGGCGGGCCCTTTCCTTCTCACAAGATTCCCCAAGAGAAAGAATTAAATTGGAATGCTCAAAAGAAGTTTTTATTCATCTGTCAAAGTAACTGATACATTACAAAAGGAGACTAGCTCCTGTTCTCACACAATACTGTTCTGTGACTCACAATTCAATCCCTCTCTAATGATGATGTCTCCTCCTTTTAAAGAGGAGACATCATTTACAATTTACATGAGAGTGAGTATCTCTATTCCGTTTCCAAAACAGGTCTATTCTGTTCTTAAAAGAGATACTGTTACAACCGAGACAACAGAAGTGCTATCTTCAGGATGATCCAGGTAACCGTATATTCAGGCTGTTGCTACTATTGCACAAAAAGTTCTTCCAGAATCGCAAATTATGCATAACGGGATTTGCGTGCTTGACGGCTGTTTCAGCAACTGAGTCAGCTGTTTCAGCAACGGAGTCAGCTGTTTCAGCAACGGTCGCTCATTCCCACCAAGGCATATACATATCTGCGATCTTGGGATAAAGTGAATGAAAAAGACATTGAGGTTCATGGTTTTAAGAGTAAAGTGATGTCAAAATATATAGCAAAAATGGTACATAGTGGAGTCCTAACATCCCCCCCAGCTAGAAATGTTGCATGTCCTCAGGCAACCCCTCGTTTGAATCAGAGTCTGAGTACTGGGACTGAGCATGCAAATTACTCAAGCAGTAGCTGGAGAAGGTGGCATCTCTAGGAGCTCGGAATCCGCTGTTGGTCTGCAACTGTTGCCATGCCGAGGCTTCCTCTCTGTCAGTCAACTGATAATGACATTGATATTTGTCTGAAGGCAGCCATAAAATTGGAAAACGGAAATGATACCCAATCCATTTTGCTCCACAATGTTGAATGCAATCAATGTACTTAGGGACCCTGGATAATGCAGCTTGAACATTGAGCGTGTTAAAAGGATGATAATCCTGTCTTTCCTTACATGACTGCTGCCAAAAGATATCATTGGCCTTCAATGCAGCAGGACCCTTCATTCTAATGTGCTCTTGACACTTAAAAAGGATTGAAGCCTGTAATTGCTGTATGTGCTCGTTCATTCCTGGCTTCTGCAAGAATTCATAATACTGTGCTATAAACATGGCCGGGCCTACAGGCTCTGGTCTAATCCACAGGAGTTTATTCTCCTCATTATGACTGCTTGCAGTGAACGCAGTCTGCCAAGTGAGCTGATTAGACAAAAATGAAGCAAATGCCCTAATTTGTATATCGCCTGCAATTGGAATGAGATTAACTCTCCTATCTTCAGGAATGGCCTCATTATGAAGGTAGAGTTCGCACAGCAGATGCTGGTCACTTTCAGGGGCCTCCTTAAAGGTCTCAACAAATTTCTCTGAAGTCATTAACTCATGTGGTCTGCCATTTGCTATTGCTTTTAATTGAAAATAAACTAATCGTTCAGTAAGAAAGAGAGAGTAATTTACAGAGGGTTTACGTGTAACCATCAATTTCCGCACTAATGAAAACATCAAGGCTATCCGTGCCTTAGACTGTCTGGCTTCCTTCTTATATTCCCTGTGCTCTTGCAGTATTTGTTCCCAGCTATCCCAGTTAGCATATGCATGGTTCTGCCATTGCAACTTATGCTGTCGTAATATTATATCTTGTTCTTCAGCATATTGCTTCTTCCATCTGTTCATTTGTTCCAATGGGTCCCATGGCAGAGTCTGTGTCTTTTTGGCAGAAGTAGTGGGTTGGGGCACTGTTTCCTCTGTCTGGATGGCTGCCTCAGAGGTAATGCGTTGGGGCATTGTTTCTTCTGTCGGGATGGCTGCATCAGAAGGAATGTGTTGGGGCATCGTTTCTTCTGTCGGGATGGCTGCATCCGCCTGCAAAGGATGGGATATCTGTGGTTTGACTTCTTCTTCTTGCTTTGTAGAGGGTCCTACTGGTTCTTGTGGAGCAGTAGGGCATTCCTCTTTTATTCCACCTGTCGTAGATGCTTCAGGGAGCTGAATCTTAACTACTCTGTATCCTGCACCCTGATAAATGCTGCCACACTCCTTGCACATATATTCCATACATGGCTCCCTATTTTGCATTGAGGCTACGTGTGCTAATGTATGGAGATTGAGTTCTCTTTCAAAAGCCTCCCGAGCCATGGTTAATTCAGTTTTGTAAGCTTCTAATTCAGACTTCAGGAACTCATTTTCCTCCAGTAGAGATGTCATAGTATGTGGACCTTGTGTGCTGATTGGCTCTGTTGGAATATTTTGTTGATGCTCGGTAGTAGCTGGTTCTTGCACCACAGTGGGTGGTTCTTGTGTTTCATCCACCGGGCTAGGAATGGATTCTTGTGCTCCAATGGCTGGTTCTTGTGTTTCAGTCACTGGGCTGGTGACTGGTTCTTGTGTTTCAGTCACTGGGCTGGTGACTGGTTCTTGTGTTTCAGTCACTGGACTGGTGACTGGTTCTTGTGTTTCAGTCACTGGGCTAGTGACTGGTTCTTGTGGAGCAGTCACTTCTTGACCTATAAACAATGTCATATTATCCCGGGGCGCTGGTTCTTGTGTGGCAGTGCCTTCGGACGAGCCGGGTTGGGAAGTTTGGAATGAGGATAAAGATTTTAATAGAATAGTGGCAGGGTCAGGGAAAATGGAGGTGGATTTCGTCTCAACAGTCGTTTTCCTTTTTCTTTTTGATAGGAAGGCAGCAAAATTGCTGCCCTTCCTTTTCTTTGAAAGGGAGGGCTTTTTTCTGGGGACAGGGTTTTCCGGAGGGGTAAAGATTTGAGATGTGGACCTTGTCCGTGGTCTGGAGCCTGCGACTGCTGAGGTTTTCTTCTTTTTCTTAATGGGTGAAGAAGGGGGTGTTAGAGAATCGTCACTAGGGACAGGAATAGTGGAGGCAGTTGGCTCTGCTAAATGAGGCGAGTTCGGGGTTGGGCCAACTGGAGAATGCGGAATTTCTTCCTGTTGTTCTTCATGAGGAATCTCTGGAATGTCATGAGGACTTTCAGATGGTTGAGGCATTTGGTCCTGCTGAGGAATTTCCGGAATATCCTGAGAATTTTCGGGTGGTTGGGGTACTGGGGTTTGTTGAGGGATTTCGGCCGGCTGGGGATTTTCAGGTGCTTGCAGCGGAATTTCGGCCGGCTGGGGATTTTCAGGTGCTTGCAGCGGAATTTCGGGTGGTTGGGGAATTCCAGGTGGGGCTTGCAGAGGGGGATTTTGCTGAGAAAAACCCCTCTGTATTAGCAACTGGCATAAACGGTGATGGGTAAGGGATGACATTGGAGATTTGGCTCGTTTACAATAATAAGACATGTTTTTAATACAACCAAGCAGATAATAGGGGATATTAATCAATCGTCCATTCCTCAAGTGATTCATCAAAACAAAATCATGATTGTATACTACCTAATAATGCCCCTCACATGTTAAGTAGTGTTTGATGAACTCTGCCACTGATGGCCATGGTTGAGGAAGTGAGTGCAGACTAACCCCGCGGCCTCTGGGTTCCACTTGCTCGTCCGGGCGCAGAAATTCTTGCTGTGCGTTAAGAACGACCTGCTTCCTACTAAACCAGCGAGTGCCCTCAGCTGGCAACCCTGATACCTGAACTATGTCATCCTCTGTCACTGAAATGCGAACCCCTTGGACCACTGAGAAATTGTCTTCAAGGTTTTGTGCAAACTCTAATACTTGTTTCGGGTTAAATTCCCCCAACCTTTCAAAATATACTGTCCATCCCGCTTGTTGGAAGATCTGATAAACTTCAGGAAACAACTGAAGAAGACTTATGGAGCCGGGCTCATTTCTAATGGCCGACCCTCCCATGGCTGTAGCTTTGAGTTTTCCGTAGAGGCACCAATACAGTAAACTCAGACCCTGATCGCACTAGTTGTTGCAACAGAGGTTGCATAGTCTAAATGATGGCAGAAATGGATATGACAACGGGCGGCTGCTTGGTTCATGCGAAATAATTACTCAATTTTCGGAATTCCCCCCCCTACGTATGGTGTAATAATGATTGGACGTGTAAAGATATGCAATCATTATGAAATGAAATCCTCTCTTTAATATGATTTAACCGAATTACATTAAAACCTTATACCTTACATTTTACCTTTGATTTAATAATTTGAAGTGTCGGTTGCTTCAAAATAGCTCTAATATACATGGAAGAATTTGTTGATTTTTAGAACAGAGTGTAATTGAATCTGGTACATGCTGAATAGTTTTCACCAAAAGGATCTGAAGTATAATCGTGAAGAACCAGAAAGCTCATATGACAGCAAAGAGAGATACTTGCTTTGATGGTAACCAGTTGCTGAGACTGGTGTTTAAGCAACTAAAAAATGAACGATACATTGCTGAAGCAGGTGTTTCAGCAACGGGGGAAATCAATAATACATTGCTGAAACAGGTGTTTCAGCAACGGGGGAAATCAATGATATGTTGCTGAAACAGGTGTTTCAGCAACGGAAAAAGCTGGCGTTACGTTGCTGAAACAGGTGTTTCAGCAACGGGAAGAATCAAAGAACTGGGATAACTGACTTAGGTCTGTGAATGGTAAGGGATTATTTCAGCAGTAAGGGGTGGGAAATACTGACTGAAGGAGGATATTTCAGGAGTGGTGGGAGGGATATTGCTTTAGGAAAGAGGGTAAAATGATGGGAAGAAGCTTCTTGATTGAAAGCTTCAGATCTTCTCATGATGAATCTGTCCTCCTTATTGCTTTTCCAGAATCTGCAAAATTCAATTGTAATATGCCAATCCTTGACAGGGATTATTAGTGCTAAATCTAGTCTAGTACTAAAAATATAGTGCAGAAAATTAAGTGCTGTGAGGAGCAGAAGACTCCCCTAGAAAAAGATAATGAATATCAGTCATGTAGGCAGTCTTGAAATCCTCTTTAGAAACAGGGCGCTTATATAAACGGAGCCTATGGCCATTGACTGGTAGAGGTGTTTTAGCATCATCAATTGTTACAAGCCTTACCGTTCCGTTTGGAAAGACATCATCTACTTCATATGGTCCAAGCCAACGTGTACGTAGCTTTCCCTGAAAATTTTCAAACCGAGAGTCATACAACAAGGCCCAATTACCTTTTTGGAACTACTTGTGTTTGATAATTTTGTCATGCCACTTCATCCTTTGTTGCTGAATCATGTTTGTTTGGTGAATGGCATCTAATCTCTTTTCATCCAACTCCAAAAGCTGCTGCAATCTAGCTGTCTGCACATCATTCAAATCAAGATTAACAGCTAAAGCAGTCCTTAAAGTTTTAATTTCAAATTCCACAGGAAAAACAACATTTTTACCATAAACCAATTCATAGGGAGAAAAACCTGTAGTGTTTCTCCAAGTAGTCCTGTAAGCCCATAATGCCTCAGGGAGCCTTTGGGACCAATCCTTTCGGTTGTCCTTCACTGTTTTAGTTAGAATGGCCTCTAAAACTTTGTTTGTGCTTTCCACCTGCCCATTGGCCTGGGGGTGGTATGGTGTAGTCATTCTATGTTGAATATGATATTTGTGAAGGGTAGATTTAAAACCATGAGAATTGAATGGAGGTCCTCCATCAGTAACTAGCTCTCTGGGAATTCCAAATCTAGTGAAAATGTCTTCAAACAAGAAGGCCAGAACAGCCTCTTCATTGGCTCTAATAAGTGCTTTGGCCTCCACCCACTTAGTCATATAGTCTGTACAGACAAATATATAGGTTCTTTGATTGGATGGAGGGTTAATGGGTCCTATGAAGTCCAAGGCCCATCTTTCAAATGGTTCAGAAACTACCTGGGGGTTTAATGGCATTTGGTCTCTATGATTGGGTTGACCCATTCTGTGGCAGCTGTCACAAGCCCTTACATACTTCTTTGCATCCTTAAATAATGAGGGCCAATAGTAACCCATCCTCAGAATTTTATGTGCTGTTCTTTTATCAGCAAAATGGCCTCCACAAGGGCCATCATGACAAGCTTTCAATATGTCATACACTTCATCTTCTCTAATGCATCTTCGGATCTCCTGATCAAGCCCAGTATAGAAGAGACACCCGCTTATCCAGCTATACCTGGCACTTTGTTGAACATTTCTTCTCTTTTCTCTATATGACAGGTGTGCTGGTAGTTTTCCTGCAACGAAGTAATTAGCAATATCTGCATACCATGGAGAATGAGCAGAAACTGCAAACAAATATTCGTCAGGAAAACTATCATCTACTGGAATATCATTGTCAGTTTTTAACCGTGAAAGAAAATCAGCCACCACATTTTCTTTACCAGGCCGATCTACAATTGTAATATCAAATTCCTGCAATAGTAATAGCCATCTGGTAACTCTAGCATTTGTGACAGATTTGTTCATTAAGTATTTAATAGCTGAATGATCAGTGTGCACAAAAGTTGGATAACCAGTAATATAGTGTCGGAATTTATTAATGGCATAGATTACTGCAAGGAACTCTTTCTCGGTAACTGTATAGTTCAGCTCAGCAGAGGTGATATTCTTACTGATAAAGTATATAGCATAAGGAAGATGATTTTCCTCTTGTCCCAAAACCGCTCCAATAGCAATGTCTGAAGCATCAGAAGATATGTGAAATGGAAGATTCCAGTCAGGCCCCCTCAAAATAGGAGCAGTAGACAGCTGATGCTTCAGCTCTTCAAAAGCTTTCTGACAAGAATTAGTCCACTTGAATTCAGCATTTTTCATAAGCAATACAAATAATGGAGAAGCTATTTTAGAGAAATCTTTAATAAATCTCCTGTAATAACCAGCATGTCCTAGAAAACTTCTCACATCAGTTTGAGTTTTAGGAACAGAAAGATTCTGAATGACCAATATTTTAGATGGATCTACCTGAATACCTTGAGATGAAATGAAATGTCCAAGCACTATTCCCTCACTCATCATCATATGGCATTTTTCGGTACTTAAGGAGAGGTGAGCTTGAATACATCTTTTAAGTACTTTCTCAAGCTTTTGTAATGCCTCTTCAAAAGACACACCATAGGGGGTAAAATCATCCATAAATATTTCCATACAATCATTCAGCATATCAGAAAATATTCCTATAACAGCTCTTTGAAAGGTTGCTGGTGCATTGCACAACCCAAATGGAAGAACTCTATAAGCGAAAGTTCCCCAGGGGCTGGTGAAAGTGGTCTTGTCCTGGGGTGCAATTTTTATCTGATTATACCCACTGAATCCATCTAGAAAAGAAAAGAATTTCTTCCCTGCAAGACTGTCCAACACCTGATCAATGAAAGGTAAGGGAAAGTGATCCTTTTGAGTAGCTTTGTTTAAAGCTCTATAGTCGACACATACCCTCCATTTCCCGTTTTTCTTAGGAACAATTACTAACAGGGAAACCCATTCACTGTCAGATATGGGGTATATAAATCCTGCGTTAAGCAGTTTCTGAAGTTCTTCTTTAACAATTTCTCGTAAATTAGGATTCATTCGTCTTTGGGGTTGACAAACAGGTCGGCATCCCTCTTTAATGTAAATTCTGTGAGTACATAATTCAGAAGAAATACCTTTCATGTCCGTGTAATCCCAGGCAAATGCCTCCTTATATTCGTGTAATAACTTCATTAGTTGCTGTGTTTCAGCATCTGTTAGATCAGGATTTATGTTTAATGTCTTACCGGGTTCAATTTCGACTGTTATGCTTTTGGATGAGGTCGTGGTTAAAGTTTGAGATGAATCTTCAGGTTCAATCTTCTCTTGTGCATCAGTTTCAAAAATTGCAGTTAATTGGTTGTGTGTTTCAGCAATGACAGAAGAAGGCTCACAAATGAAATTATTGATTATTTCATCCTCTGTATTGTCTTTAAGAGTTAAAGCTTGTCCTATAGTTAGAATCGGCTGAACAGCATTATCATCATAATCCATCCATATAGAATCTTCATTATTGACTACTGGCGTAGCGTGAGGATAAAGAGTTAATTGTTTTGTTTCATAACCATTCGAAATTGTCATTGAACCAGATCTGCAACTAATAAATGCATCAGCTGTGGCCAACCATGGCCTTCCTAGAATTAAGGGATGTCCCCCCAGCTTTGTTTTAGTTTGCAATACAACAAAATCAGCTGGATATTTCCAGGATTCAACTGAAATGAGCAGGTCTTCAACAATCCCTTCTGGCTTAATTGTGGAACGGTCAGCTAACTCTAAGATGGTGGGTGTATCTCTGATTGTGTTATTCAGCTGTAACAATTGTGAAGTTTCCAGAGTCATTATATTAATTGTTGCACCTAAGTCTACCAGAACTCGGGGAATCACTGCTTTACCAATCTGAACTGTGACGGTAGGATGGCCAGGATCACCATATTTTACAGGAGGGGCTTTTCCGGACATTAATGTAGACAAGTCTCCCATCACATGTACTGTAAGGGGATCCTTGGTTTTCCTACCAGGTTTCTTAACACAGATATCCCTTAATGTTTTGGCATAAATTGGTACATCTTTTAATGCTTGTAAAAGTGGAATTTTAATATACAAATTTTGCAATTCCCCCATAAAATTGAAAGCAGGTGTTTCAGCTGTTTTGGTTAAAACCAAACGCTCAGGGAATGGTGGTTCTGTTAATTCAACATTTTTGTTAGGAGGTGGTTGAGCTTCTTTCTGTTTCTCGGTTTCATTCTTATCTGAATCAGTTATGTCATCAATAATAGGCTCTACTATTCTTCCAGATCTCAGATGAATATCATTACATTGCATAGTAGGAAGTATAGACTGATTCTGAATATCAATGACTTGCACAACTTTATTATTGGGGTTAGGATTTGGTTGCGCAGGTAGTTGGGGTCTCATTTGGTTGTTTAGTGGAGCATTTGATGGCAGAGAGAGTGATTGTTGGAATTGAGGCATTTGATTTGGGTATGGGAGTGATTGACTATTCCAATTTGGGTTCCAAGGGTTGAAAGGAGGTGGTTGCTGTGGAGGCCAAGGAGTCCACATTGAAGGGTCAACAAAGGGAGGGTTTTGCATTTGCATGGGTGGGAAATTCATTTGATTGAAAAGTGGGTATTGCATTTGGTTGAAGGGGGGGTAACTTGTTTGGCCAAAAGCAGAATAATTGTTCCAACGATTAAATGGCATACCAGAGTTCGTACCTTGCCCTTTAGGTTGCCATTGTCTTCTTTGAGTTAGCAGGTAAACTGCCTCAGCTTCTTCTTCCGTTGGCTGCAACGCTGCTTTTATTCCTAGTAGAGATGGACACTGTTCTGTCTCATGATCTTTCTCACAAAGGGTGCAAACTGGTACTTTATCTCTTGGGCATTCCCTTAGTGGATGCTTGTCTCTACATTTCGGGCAGAAGACAGCCAGAGTTGCTTCTGCCTCGGCCTGCTTCTTCTTAACCTGCAAAGTGTCAATCTGCGAAGCAAAAGAACTTAACATTTCGGTTTTAAATTCTTCAAGTAGATTACCTATTTCTGCTCTTGTTGCTCCTCCATTGGCTGATTTCTGTACCCTTGAATAGGTGGAATCCCTTATTCTGTTTCTTGCAGCTCCCCTAGAGCACCTTTTAGCAAGTTCACAAATCTCATCATATGATTCTTTGGATATATCTCCCTTAGCAAGCATATTTAACATATTTAAACAATCATCCCTTAAACCTCTAAGTAATATTGTTTTACGAATTTCCTTACTTATGTCCGGGTGATCGGATCTCTGTATGTTGTATTGTAGCCTTTCTATGTAATCCTCCAGACTTTCATCCGATTTTTGTGCCATATTGAATAGTTCATCCTTCTTCTCTCTCGTCCGGCAGTAGTCTTGATATTTAAGCAGAAATTTTTGTTTCATTTGCTCCCATGTTGTGATTACTTGACTTCCAAGGCTCATGAACCACCTTAAAGCATTCCCTTTTAAGGTGGCTGGAAACAGTTTCAACTTTTGAGCATTAGTAACATAATCATAAATTCTGCATAAAATATCAAATTCAAAAAGAAATTTGTCAGGATCCTCAGTGGATAAACCATGAAAGTTAGGTAGGGCAGACAATGGGATATTTTTCATTGTTCCTGCAGGAAGATCACTGATGGGAAATCCCAAGGTAGAAAGGGAATTTTCATCCTTTCTTTCTTCTTCAGGACCTGCATGTCCTCCTCCAAAGAGGAATGCATCATTGTTATCTTCCATTGTTGGACCTCCTACTGCACTTTCTCGATCGTCAGAATCCTCTATTGGTTCTTCAATGTTTTCTACCGGTCGTCCAACGCTTTCTACTATTTCCTCAATGTGTTCTACTGATCTGCTAATACTTCCTTCTGACTCTTCAGCGCTGGCTGCTGGTTCTTCTGTATTTTCAGGACCCACAACTTCCTCTGTTCTGTAATATGACTGAGGAGAACGCTGAAATTTTGATTTCCGAGAACTTAATCTTTGTGATGATTCAGCCTTCGACACAATCTCGTCAATAAACGTTTTTTGTCCTCCCCAGCCCTTGCCACCTGTGCGGTTATTTTTCTTCTGGTTTCCTCGTCCTCTCATACAATCTACACATTAAAAGGAAAAAATGAATGCTTTTGAAATCTATAATTACCTTCCCCGGCAACGGCGCCAAAATGTTGGTCGCTCTAATTGTTTTCACAATTCGAGCTCCACATAAATTGTCAACCCGAGAAGGTCTTTTTATTTCAAAGGTAATGGCGCACTGGATGTGCTCAATTTCAAAAGCGGGATCAATGTTGTAGTGAAAGAAAGACACACATCTGTTAAATTCATCAATCTATCAATTCACACTCTACTTAATTAAAGCTGAAGTTAATTAAATTACAGCAGAAACGAATTCTCTGTTACAGCAAAGGAAAATCAATCTACAAGAAAAGAAATCATTCAACCATAGCAGGAACAGGACCCTATTCCCTGGTGAGGAACTTCAGCACCTGCCGCCTGGCACTAATCACACTGTAAGAAAAGTAACTTCAAGAGATCAAGACCCTATTCCCCGGAACAGGAACCTTCAGCACATGTCCTCTTGTTTCTAATCACACTGCATGCAAAGGAAAGCAATCAATGGGAGCAAGACCCTATCCCTTTATACAGGGATCTTCAGCACATGCTCTCAACATCATACACTCGTGCATTCAATACGTGTAGCGCTAAGAAACAGAGTATTGCAAACCATGTAACTAGTGTTTCAGCAACAGAATTAAGGAAAGTGCAAACACATAAAGAAATAAACAAACTACAGGAACCAAAGGGGTGAATCTTGTGAGGAAGGCGGGCCCTTTCCTTCTCACAAGATTCCCCAGGAGAAAGAATTAAATTGGAACGCTCAAAAGAAGTTTTTATTCATCTGTCAAAGTAACTGATACATTACAAAAGGAGACTAGCTCCTGTTCTCACACAATACTGTTCTGTGACTCACAATTCAATCCCCCTCTAATGATGATGTCTCCTCCTTTTAAAGAGGAGACATCATTTACAATTTACATGAGAGTGAGTATCTCGATTCCGTTTCCAAAACAGGGCTATTCTGTTCTTAAAAGAGATACTGTTACAACCGAGACAACAGAAGTGCTATCTTCAGGATGATCCAGGTAACCGTATCTTCAGGCTGTTGCTACTATTGCACAAAAAGTTCTTCCAGAATCGCAAATTACGCATAACGGGATTTGCGTGCTTGACGGCTGTTTCAGCAACTGAGTTAGCTGTTTCAGCAACGGAGTCAGCTGTTTCAGCAACGGAGTCAGCTGTTTCAGCAACGGTCGCTCATTCCCACCAAGGCATATACATATTTGCGATCTTGGGATAAAGTGAATGAAAAAGACATTGAGGTTCATGGTTTTAAGAGTAAAGTGATGTCAAAATATATAGCAAAAATGGTACATAGTGGAGTCCTAACACCTTGCATAAACTGGACACAACCCACTCAATCTCTTTATGAAAGTTTATTTCTCAGACACTAACCTTGCTCTGCAGCATCACTACAGCATCACACAGCACCTCAAAGCAGTTAAAGGACCACCACTGACTCCATTGCCCAATGACATGTAACATTCTAGTGAGAGCATATATATCTTGACTGAAACATTTTCCAACCAAACACAAAACAAAAGTTTGAACAACATAGCTAGCCTAAAATACTAACAAACAGAGACAAATTATAAAGAGAGAGCCCTCTCTGATTACAGTTTGGCTAGAAACTGTGGTCCTAAGATTGGTTAGTGGTTACCCCGGACGTATTCCCTTGGGAGTCATAGGGAACAACCTGGGTGATAACATAATTGGCGACTCGACTGGGGAATTTCCTCAAGATTTTCTAATTTCTGTTTATCTCTTGAAAGCTGCTCATTCCCTTTGCTGCAAGCTTTGGAAAATATACAGTAAGTTCAAAATCTTGTCTGGCCTCTGTAGACACAAAAATATTCTGCTAAATACCAAAAAGAAGTTTAGAAACTGGCTCCTAAAAGGGAAACCAGACACACTAGGTCAAACCCTGACCCAAACCCACCAGCTGTTTTTGAAAATCCTAATATAATCCCTAGAATAATTAGAATGCAGCAAAGGCAGGAAGATCCTAGTGATTTGAGTCCTGAGACAGTTCACCCTGAACCTGTTCCAACCCCTATTAAGGTTCTATTTCGTTCCACCCCTGTCTCCCCTAGTTCACCATCTACATCTCAAAGCCTTCCTTTCACATCTTCACCCACTGCACATATCCCCTTGAACAACACTCTAGGTGCTGCCACACCTGTTACACCTGTGGTACACACCTTTCCTTTTATCCCAGTTACTCCTGTAAATCCCCCAAACTTTGTGAATATGGCTAACAGATATGCACCCTTGCAGATACCAGCTAATGCTGCAGCTCTACCCCAAGACTACCAAACTAAAATCTCATATTTTGACTCCACTGGCCCTTTGACAGCTGTTCAGCATGCCAAAAGGATGCAAGACCATTTTGAGACCTATGAAATAGATGATGACAGTGTGAGAATGAGGATGTTTGTTCAAAGCCTAACTGGGGATGTAAGAACTTGGTTTAGATCCCTGAATGCAAAGTCCATCACAACTCCTGATGAGCTTTATCAAGCCTTTACTAGCAGATGGGAGAAGAAGAAGGATCCTCTGCACATACTTGGGGAATATGACACTATCAAAAGAGGTCCCCAAGAGACTGTTTTGGAGTATTGTGCAAGATTCAACAATGTATATAACGCAATCCCACAAAATTTAAGACCCCCTCCTGACTTAGCCTTGTACAAATTCCCTGATGGTTTCGACCCTGACATGGCCTATCAGTTGAAGGAGAGAGACCCTCAAACCCTTGCAGAGGCCCAGAAGGTTGCTGTCACAGTAGAAGCTAACCTAATTGCCAAAAGAAACAGAGCAAGGTTGGAAAAGAGAACAGCCTACAAAGAAGAACCCTCTGCTTTTGATCAAAAGCTGGATGAAATACTCAATGGAATGAAAAGATTGGGTGATAGAGTGGAATCGGTTGAGAGAAAATCATCATGGGAAGCACCACAAAACAACCCCCCTAGGAATCCAAATTTTTGGAGAACTCAAAACCCAGGCATTGGCAAGCCCAGTGTTGATCAAGACATAAGACCCCCTTTCCAAGAAAATTATGCAGAGACTTCCACATCAACTGAACCCAATGAAGATTCTCAAATTAATTTGATGGGTCTAGATGGTGAAAGTCAAGTTTTCTTAACACAAGAAGATCATGAGGATGATGAAATAAAACTGTTCCAAACTAAATCAGGTGAATCATTTGACTTTAAACAAGGCTATGACACTGCTGTTTATGAAGTCCATAAACAATACAAGCTAAGGAGCAGAACTGTGAATGTAAAACAGCCTGAAAAGATAAAGGATAATCAACAGCCTAAAGGAACCATAGTCACAGAGCCTAATGACAAAACAAATTCACCTACAGAAGAAGTAATTATTGAAGAGATCACTGAACCATTGTCCTTAAAACAGCAGCCTGTGGCTACTTCATCCTCCCACCTTAATCTAAATGTTACTCCTCAAGAGATGAGTAAAAAGGACAAGTCCCAAAATCAAGATAAAAATCAAGAAGAAGATCTAGTGAACAAGGAAAGGACTATTATCCATAACCCTAAGACCCAATCTGAAAAACACTTTGACCTAGAAACTGAAATTGGCAAACTAAAGATAGCAATTCCTCTCTCAGAACTAGCCAAGCATGACATCTATAAACAACAGATCAAGAAGTCCCTTCAACTCACTAGCAACAAAGATGATGTCAATGTGTTGGATGACACCCTAGAATTACTGTTTGGCCCAGAAGTGGATGGAAAAATAGTAGTTACAGGGGTATTACCTTTTTGTGTCAGCTTACATATTCATGATAAGATATTACATAATGCAATGTTTGACTCAGGTGCCTCTCACAATCTCATGCCAAAAGCAGTCATGGAGAGATTGAATCTAGATATAACAAGACCATACAAGGACCTGTTTTCCTTTGACTCCAGCCAAGTCAAGTGTTTAGGTCTCATAAAAGATTTATGTGTGTCTCCGGTTCAATACCCAAACAAAACAATTCTAATGGATGTTGTAGTTGCTGATATCCCACCTAAGTATGGGATGCTGTTATCAAGATCATGGGGAGCTAAACTCCAAGGTTCCCTACAGTTAGACATGTCATATGCCACCATCTCTATTTTTGGGCAACCAAAAAGACTATACAGAGAAACACTCATGAAATACATGGTCAGCAGTGAAGAAAAGCCTCAAAACTTTCCCATATATGCTGTCCACTCAGACATAGACTCATACATTCTCTTCAATGACAGCACAACTTTCTCAAAAAATGATGTTGGAACCAAAATACTCATACAAGAGGAAGACACTAATGAAAGAACTACCACCAATGAAACAACAGTCAATCAATTGCTAGACACTGCTGCTGCTCTAGTTGTCAAGCATATTCAATCAAATGATGAGACTGTCTTAGAAGACAAGCCATATGAAACACCAGAACTTCAACTTACATTGCCAGTCCATGAACAAATCATTAAATCTCCTTCACAACAAGATATTCTATGGTTCCTTGAATTTGATGGCTCAGTCAACAAATTAGGGGTAGGAGCTGGAGTTTGGGTACACAATAAAGAAAACAGTCATGCAGAAGGCAGAGCCTATAGATTAAACTTCAGATGTACTAATAACATGGCAGAATATGAAGCTCTTTTACTAGGTCTCAAGTTAGTAAAGTTCCAGCAAGCTGCCAGGGTTTCAATCATGGGTGATTCAGATTTAGTTATTCAACAAGTGAAGGGAAATTTTGTCACAAATGACAAAAGACTAAGGTCTTATAGGTCTGCTGTTGCTGAAGTACTAAACTTTTTCTCTGAATTCCAAATCACTAAAATTCCTAGGACCCACAATCTGCTTGCTCATAGTTTAGCCACATTTGCAAGTACCTGCAAGCTGCCTTTTGAGCCCCATCATTGCTTTACAGCTGAGGTAAAACACAGACCCTCCATTCCAAACAATGTTAATGATTGGCAAGTATTTGAGGATGATATACAAATAAACAATTTTTTAACGCTGCAACAAGAATTTACAGGATTAAATATTGACACTGACAGAGCAAGTCAATCACAAATACTTGACAGAGCAAGTCAATCACAAATACAGTTTGAACAAGCTAACCACCCAATATCACCTAGAACAACAAAACAAATGCTAAATCCAACTATTTTCAACAAGGAAAACATTCAGCAAATTCAACCTATCAGTTGTGAAGAAGTGGCCAATGCTGAAACTGAAATCATAGAGCTGAAAGACAAGTTTCTACCAACAGGCCTAACTCCACTAGAGGACATCTTTGATTCAAATGATATTCCCAGAAAACCAAAAATGCAGCCCTTAAATGCAGCCATTGAAGAATGCAACATTGGTACCATTGACAAGCCCAAAATAATAAAATTGTCCGCATCTCTACCTCCTGATCAAAAGCCTAAATACATTGACCTCTTTAAAGAATTCCAGGATGTTTTTGCATGGAGTTATGAGGACCTAAAGTCCTATGATACCTCTGTTATCCAACATACAATCCCTCTCAAGCCTGATCAAAAACCCTTTAAACAAAAATTGAGGAGAATCAATCCTATGCTTCTCCCAGCAATGGAACAAGAGGTACAGAAAATGTTCAAGGCGGGCATCATAGCACCAATCAGATTCTCTGAGTGGATTTCAAACTTAGTCCCTACAAGAAAGAAAACTGGTGAAATAACGCTGTGTGTGGATCTAAGAAATCTGAACCAAGTATCCCTCAAAGACAACTATCCCTTACCCAAGACGGATCACATTCTCCAAAGAGTGGTAGGGGCCTCAAGGATCTCATTACTGGATGGATTCTCAGGCTTCAATCAAATCCTGGTGCACCCTAATGACCAAGACAAAACAGCGTTTACAACCCCATGGGGAACTTTCAAATATGTAAAAATGCCTTTCGGATTGAAAAATGCAGGGGCAACTTTTCAAAGAGCAATGGATATTTCTTTTGCAAAGGAGATTCATGAATTTTTAGTCATTTATTTGGATGACCTCACACCCTTCTCAAAATCTGACCAAGAACATTTAAAACATTTGAGACAGATCTTCCTAACATGCAGGAAATATGGAATTTCATTGAATCCCAAGAAATCCCTGTTTGGTTTAGAGGAAGGTAAATTATTGGGCCACATCATTTCTAAAGATGGCATTAGGATAGATCCAGATAGGATACAAGCTATCCTACAAATGCCCCACCCAAGAAATATCAAAGAATTGTTGGGGTTTTTGGGAAAAATCAATTTCTTGAGAAGGTTTATCCCAAACTTAGCAGAACTAATCAGATTACTAAATAACATGCTAAAGAAAGATTCAAAAGTGAAATGGACAGTTGAAGCAAATCAAGCCTTTGAAGGTATAAAGCTGGCCCTTACCCAAACCCCGGTCTTGACCAATCCTCAATTTGACAGAGAATTTATCATTTTCTCTTTTGCCTCCCAGCATACAAATGCTGCTGTTTTGTTACAGAAAGATGACCAAGGAAATGAGAAGCCAATTGCTTTCTTTAGCAGAGCTCTTAGAGATACACCTTTAAAATATCAAATCATGGAAAAGCAAGCTTATGCTTTGGTCAAAGCCATTAAAGACTTTAGGATTTACATCCTTTATTCCCATATTGTAGCATATGTGCCAAGTCCTATTGTGAAAGACATACTCACTCAAGAAAACCTAGAGGGCAGAAGAGGAAAATGGATTTCCAACATCTTGGAATTTGATATTGAGATAAAACCTACAAAACTAATAAAAGGGAAAGGTTTGGCCAAACTAATGACAGAAGCAAACTTCCAAGCCTTAGACATCAACCAGCTGGACAGTGAACCGGAGCTGGCGACTCCAAAGATCAATGTAGCCTTTGAACAATCCCCTTGGTACTCTGATATATGTTATGTATTGCAAAACCTGTGTGCTCCCCCAGGATTGTCCAGAACTAAATGTAGGTTCTTAAAAATGAAAGCCTCAAGATTGTGTGATGGATGGAAATTTGCTTTGGAAAAACCATGAAGGGATACTACTGAACTGCTTAATTGAAAATGAAACTAACAATATCATGAAAGAATTTCATGCAGGTGACTGTGGTGGACACTTATATTGGAAGTCCACTGTGGATAAAATACTGAGGGCTGGTTACTACTGGCCCACTATGTTCTCTGATGTCAAGAAATTTACCACCTCATGTCATAAATGTCAAGTGTTTGAGGGAAAGAGACAACTACTGCCACTTCCCTTAAGGCCTATTGCAACAGAGAGACCTTTCCAACAATGGGGCTTGGATTTCATTGGGGAAATTCATCCCTCATCCTCAGGACAACACAGGTGGATTCTAACAGCTACAGACTACTTCACTAAGTGGATTGAAGCTGCTCCATGCAGACAGGCAAATGATTCAACAATCATTCAGTTCTTGGAGAACAACATATTGGCTAGATTTGGCTGCCCTGACAAAATAATAACAGGCAATGCTGCTGCTTTCAGATCTAAAAAGATGGTGAGTTTCTGCCACAAATTTCATATTACTTTGGGCCATTCCACTGCATACTATCCCAAAGGTAATGGCCTGGCTGAATCATCAAACAAAAGCCTAGTAAACATCATAAAGAAGGTGCTGGAAGAAAACAAGAAGAATTGGCACAAGAAGCTGGTCAATGCCTTATGGGCAGATAGACTAACAACCAAGAGATCAATTGGGACCAGCCCATATGAGTTGGTTTATGGATTAGAAGCCAAATTTCCTTCATCACTAGGGGTGCCTGTTATGAAACTTCTTCAAGAAAGCCAAGTTGAACCAAATGGTATGCAAAGAAGAATCAATCAAATAATATGTTTACAGCAAACTAGAGACCAAGTTTTCAGCAGAGTTCAAGTTCTACAAGAAAAATTAAAGAAGGCCTTTGACAGAAGAACCAAGGCAGAAGATTTCAACATTGGTGACAAAGTCCTCAAGTGGGATTCAAGAAGAGAGGATAAGGGAAAACATGGAAAATTTGATTCCCTTTGGAGAGGACCATTTGGTGTCCAAGCAGTGCAGGGAAACAACACTTATTTCCTTAAAAGTCTAAATGAAACTGACTTGGATGAAGGTCCTGTAAATGGTAGGATGCTGAAACACTATTTTGACTACCATCCATAAGTGCAGCCTGAGTCTCCCTTGTACATATCCAGATGTATATATTATTTTCTGTTAAGATGTAAAAATGCAGTTTCTCAAGTTTTATTAACTACCAGCAAAAGGTAAAATAGGTTCAAATATCTACCAAGAAAGGGAAGATCACAATTTTGGCATCTCAGAGAAGCATACTTCAAGTTTGGTAAAAGCAGTCAAGGGCCAAGGCATTCTGACCTGCTGTTCTTGGTCTTTCAAATGAAAAACCATCCCCATGTGGAGCCACTGTTAGCTACCTATACCAATAGGTTTCATATTTCATGATTGACAATGAAAAGTTCCAAATATGCTCTGCTTTGATCATGCAAAGATCACATATTTCCAAGAGAAAACAATCTGTGTATATGGCTTGATCATGTTTAAATTTTGATGGATGGTCCAACAGCCTAATCTGGATCATGCCATGTTTTAAATTTTCAGTTGTAGAATAGAGAAAGAAGTCTATCCAAACTGTTTAATCTTGGCAGACAAGTAGCTTAGGTAGAGAATTAAGGCTCCCAACTGCATAATCTGGGACCTTGGAAGAAATAAGGGTAGCAGTAGACAGAAAATCAAAAGGAAAAAGCCAAAGAAAAGAAAGGGCAAATAAGGGTCTGCAAATCCAAGTGCACCCTCCAAGAAGAAACAAAAAATGCTAGGCAAGTAGATGGGTAGGCAGTTGGGGTTGCAGAAATATCATTCCTTGCAATAAGTGTGTGCTGAAATGTCCACAAAGGAAAATCAATGGTTGAGAAGCTCCTCTTCTCCATCAGGTTGCAGCAAAGAAAGGAAGCATGTTTAACTTCCCAAATTCCCCCTTCCACTCTTATTACTAACATCCCTTCATCCATGGAGATTGATGAAAAGATCTGAGGTTTTATGGTGGTTCTTGTTCCTTTAAAAGCCACATTTCCTGTGTAAAAATCTTTTCATTTTGATCTACTCCTTAAGCTAAGTGTTGTTCAAATAAACTTAGTATTATCTCTCCTCATTCACCTCTTCTATCCATATTAACCCCTAACTCTATTATCTAAGTCCCCTATGGTCCCCTTTCCCTACTATAATAACACTATGGTGTATAAATCCCAGCATTATATACATATCCTCCCTTTAGCACTATAGCCAAATAAGTTGTCAAGGGAGACATTAGTCCATCATGGACTATGGTCAACCCTGTCATGGGATTGCTCTGACCTCAGGTTGGAGTGACAGCCTCCCCCTAAGCCATTACCTCACCTCTACCCTGTAAATTTCACAACAACCCCTTTTCTGTGCTCAAAACAACCTTTTAACCACTTTTCCCCTTTCAGATTGATCCTTACCCCGAAAAAACTCGCAAAAACCCTTAACTCTAAAGTTTTCCGCCTAAAAATATTAAATTGAATATTTAATAGGCCAGCGGGTCCCCCCAACTTGCACGATCCGTCGGAGGGCCCGCCAGCCGTCGATCTTCCGCCACCCATGATCTAACGGTGGGCAGGTATTCTTGGGCCCGGATCTGCCGACCTTTAGCGTCCGGGGAAAATGGCTTTCCGCCCCGTACAGGGACGCGTGGCAGGCGGTGGGGTTGTTCAGAGCCCCCTCCCTGATACCGCCTTGGGCCCAAAGGTTGTGCGGGGAACCCGTTTACCGCCTCCCCATCACCACCCATCCGGCGCACGTCACCCTCACATCAGCCTGACGTCATGTCGCTTCTGCCCGCCCCCGCGTCCCGTGGCTCTCCACGTAGCCCTGCCACCGCATCACTCGCCACCGTGTCCTGCCACCCTGGCCTACACCTCAGCAGCCACGTCACCTCCGTACCCGGGCCTCACCATGATGTCATGCTGATGTCATCGGTGGAAAAGCGCCACTAGCATGTTTTTTCCAAATTTGTCGTTATAAACGACCAAATTAGCCGTTTGCGGTCATTTTCACGCACAAACGACGTAGCCGTTGCGAACCAGCTTGCCACGAAATCTGTTTCCAGCCATCAAATCCAAGATTGAGACCGCTACAAGTCAAGAATTCAGCTGCATTAAGCCTCCACAGCCCGGCCCGCAGGCTTCCAAGCTAGTTTATCTAGGTATTCACCATAAAGCTCATGTTTTTCCCCATGCATGCCATTTCTCTGTTAGTTCACCATTAAAACACTGGTCAAAGTTCACAGTCTAGCTCTGTCTGCTAACTAAGAGTCAGATAAAGTAACCTGCATTGCCCCCAGAACTAAAAATTGACATTAAAACAGTCGTTCCGCGGGCCAGAACCATAAAATTTTCCTCAAGGTGCTCGGCATTGTTCCCTTTTGCCGAGTACAGGCCAGTTGCAGTTTCTACCAAAGGAAACCTCATACCCTCTGCAACTTACCCTTAGCAATTCACATCCCTGTGAATTTGCAAAAAACTATAGAAACCAGCTTGCATTTTCCATTGAGAAAAACACTTCAGACTTGGTCTACATTTGGCCTATTACTTAAGCTCTTAAAGAACTTTGCAAACCATTGCCATCACCTTATTTCAAAATCAAGTTTTACAATGGCTGCTTCTGCATCCTCATCCCTCAGTGTAGCTCCATTAAATCCACCAAATAAAGAGCTGGAGGCCTTGGCATTTGCTGACAAGGACTATCTTATTGAAGACTTTGAGGGTAACAGGGAATTCTTGCAGATCTTCTGTCAATTAAGAGAGGACTATAAGGATGGTTATGGTAGACATGGGATATGGGAGTCAAACCTACCCTACTATTGTCTGCCAGCTGTAAATGTCTTCCCTGAAATCATTCACCTATGTGCTGAAAACTATGATGTGCAGCACAGGGCTATCAGCACTCCATCTGGGAGGATCCTTTTCTACATTAATGCTGAGTCCATCAACAAAATGTTACATTTTGATCAGACAGAGTTGCTAATCCCATTTTCCATGAACTATTTGCTGGACACTGGTGCCAAGATGACCAGTGAGGAGATTCAAAAGGTCACCAGGACATTCATGAGACCTGAGTGCCAGCCTACAGGGCCACCTCCCTACCTGGATGTCCATTTCAATGATGTAGGCAGGCTTTTACTGGACATGATTGCCTATGTGTTGGGATACAAAAACAGTGAGCATGTGGATAAAACAATGCTGGTATTGCTATCTGCTTACAGCCCACACCAACCCCCTGCCCGCAAATATAACTTTGCTAAGTTCATAGCTAACAAGATTCATGATCAGTTGAGCAGAGTGGACAGACAGGGGGTCTTCAAGTACTCGGCCTATATTTACCACCTATTCATGTACTATCATTCTGAAGCCTTCCCATGCTACATCAAAAAGCTGGATCACAGAGGGGAAAGAAGATCTGTCATCTTCTGGACCTCTGTCTATCACAAAGTCACAAATTCACCCTATACCTACTGTGAATTTGTTGACCAATTTGTATACCCAATCTCTTGCCTGTTGATGAGGTCCCCTCCTCCCAGAATATCAAATGAGATAAAGAAAGCTCTGCAGCTTTCCAAAAAATATAAAATAGGTGACTAGTACCTATATGAGAACCATACTGTCATTAGGATCTATGGCTGTGAGCTCTGTCCATACAGGCTCCCAAAATATGTACCTATGAGGTTATTTGCCTTGGAGTATTACAGGCAGTTGATTCAGTCCGACCTCACCCATTTCCACAGCGCCAAAAAGAAGGCCCACCTCAAGTTCAAACACCAGTTGGGCCCCTTCATCATGAACAAGAAAGAAGGGTGGGAAGATGCAGACCTAATCCTTAAGGATAAATACAAGCTGTCCTATAGTTTTCGGTGGGTCCATTATGACCCTGAAGGTTTCATCACTGCTAGGAGAAACAAGTATAGGCTTATAGGCATTAAGCATTGCCAGTACCCACACATTGAAAAATATGCCAACCTGCAAGAATGGTAGATGGATACTCTAGTTGAAAATCTAACTGAGGAAGAGACAATGCTAAAGAATGTGAAGGAGCTTGAAAAAACTATTGACCTAGACTATGTGCAGCAGGTTCCTTTCAGACCGCCTTATTCAGTGGGAGAAGGGACCTCAGCCTCAAGGACTGCACCAGTAATAAAGGCATCTTCCACAGCAGCACCAGTGTTAGATAAAGGCAAAGGGATAATGGGTGCAGAAGAACAAACAATGAAAGAAAAGTCTGTCCCTTCAGGTGAGCAGCAGCATGAGCAGCAGCAAGAGCAGCAACAAGAACAACAACAAGGGCAAACTGTCCTTCCACAAACTGAGCTACCAGCAGCTCCAACACTACAAATTTCACCCCCAGAAACTGAGCTAGTAACTGCTCCAATTTTACAGACCCCAGCACATGAGGAAAGGGGGACAAAAAGAGATAGAGAAGAGTCCACTCCTCTCAGTGGATCCTCCCACCAGCCAGAAGCCAAAAGGCAAAGAGCAGACTCCCCAGAGGTAGAAGACATTACTGAAGATGTCTTGGACAGTGCAAGAAAAGACAGGGAGGGCAGTCAGCATACAGGTACAAGCTCCTTTCAGCAGGAGCAAACTTTACAGCTCGGTTTGGAGGTGTCCTCTTCTTCCCAACAAAGCAAGAAGCCCAAGAGCACCAAGGCTTCTTTCAAACAAATAAAGGCTCAAAATGAGCTGCTGAGGGCTGAGGTCTACAAGCAATTTATAGATGCTACACCAGCCCAGCAAGAGAGATTAATGTTTGTATATGACATTAAAGAAGAAAAAATGATATTTAGTCATTTCAAGCCTACAAAACCTCAGCCTACATCAGCTGCAGATTTTGTGAAGACAAGGGTGGAGGTCATGGCCAAAGACATCCATCCCATGGACCAAATAGAACTCCACAAACAAACTGGAGAAATGGTGTATGCAACTTTGGTGGAGAGGGCAACCATGGCCCATGAACTAAAGGAGTCACTCAAAAATACCAACACTCAGTTGGATTTTGAGAGAATGTCCTCGCTAGCCAAAGATAACAGAATAAAATCTTTGGAGGACATCATCATTGATCTTGGACATGATCCTAGTGATCCAAAGGGTGTGAAGGCCCTTATAAAGAAGAAAGATGATGACCTGAATGCATTAAAGAAAAGGTTGAAGCTGCAGCCCACAGAGCACCCTCAAACCGTAGAGCTTCAAAAGCAAAAACAGGTCGATGACCAATTAGACCTCCTAATGCAGCAAGACCAGAGGATCAGGGATTTGGAGAGAGAGCTGGAAGGAGCATTACAAGATAAACATGCAGAATCCACTTCCCAAGCTCCTCCAACTACTTCAACAACAGTAGCAACTTCAGGGGCAATAGTGGCCCCCACAACAGAAGCAGCAGGAACAGCAGCAGCTCCAGATGCCAGCCCAAGTGTAGAAGAATTGACCAAGGCCGTCAAAGCAATGGAGCTCCAGGCAGATGAAATAAGGAAGGCCAAGGAGAAGTTGGCAGAACTGGATGCCAAGTATGACAAGTCCAAAGTGACTGTAGCAGAACAGGGCAGAGAAATAAAGGCCCAAAAAGAAAAGATAAAGGCCTTAGAGAAAGAGCTGAATCTGGAGACTGCTATGGCCGACATAAAGAGAATCCTATGGGCCAAAATTGGCCAATCCATCAAACAGCAATGGAGGTCAATAAAAATAATGCATGAGCAGATGGATTTAATGGGCCAAGCTCAAGAAGAAATTCAGAAGGCCAAGACAGTGCTAGGGAACAGAGCAGAGCAGGCAAACAGAAAGATAGACTTCCTGAACAGGCAAGAAAGGGAGGAATTGGCAGCTATAGGCATTCCCAACAGAACAGAGGCTGTCCTCTCTGCCAAGAAGGTACTAACTCTCAGGAACTATATACAAACAGTGGAGAGGAAGTACTATGAGATGCAAGCAGATGTGGAGGAATACAAAGTTAAAATGGGAGTGCTGCAAGCAAAAGGCCTGCCCAGCTTACTAGGTGGTGCAGGAAAACTGATCTCTCCAGATCAAATGGCCAACAGAATGGCAACCACTATTGAAAATCAGATTATTGCATCTGGCAGTTCATCTGAACAAGCAGGGCCTCCCACAGGACAGAGCTTATATGACAAACTTGGAGGCCTGTTCTTCATTGAGAATGAAGTAAATCACCTGTTTGAAACCCCTCCCAATCTTTATAGACATACAGAGGCCGAGGAAACATTGATAAAGATGGGTAGACATCAAATGCCTAAGGAGGATTGGTGGCAATTTATGCTTCAGATTTTGCCACGGTAGCTTCAGACATTCGGCCACTGCCAGCTCCAGGTCACTACAAGACAAATAACATGACAAATGTCAGCAGTTAAAGCAGCTAAAAAAGTGACTCATCACATAGACAATGACAGCTATCCAAGTTTTAGACAGCACATCTCCAGCCGACTCTAACAGCCATAAAGTCCAAATATCTTCTGACTATTTTGACAGCTGAGGCATTAAGGAATTACTGCAGCATTCACTCCTTCAGCTACTGCATTCCAGAGATTAGCATATCATAAATGAGATATTAACTCATTCGCTGATATTTTTGATGTAAATTTGGTATATATACTCCCCTGAGTAACTCATAAGGGGTTGGTAATTTTTCACTCTGAGGCATGTATACTGTTTTAGAGAATTGTTTAATACAAAGAGCTAAATCAGCTTAGTGATTTCCTGGAACTATGGTGTTTTGCTGAGGATTCATGTGTTGATGCAGAATTCCTGTGCTGTCTGATGAAATAACAAGTTTTCTCCTTAATCTTTGTTCTTGTCTTTTTTATGTTTATCGAATCATATTCATGTTACACTAAACTAGCAGTAAAGAAAAAGAATAGTGCAGGATTTGTTACTACACCTTGTACTCAATCTTTACTGCTGTAAATGTTTGTCCTCAGAATTAACCACGAACATGAATTCTTAATTGCTCATATAGCTGTTAATTCTATATGTATGAACATCACCTAGAAATTCTTAAATGCTCCTAGGTCAATATTCTCACTGTCTTTCTCTAACAGTTTACTGTAATATTCTTAATTGCCTTGCATAAACTGGACACAACCCACTCAATCTCTTTATGAAAGTTTATTTCTCAGACACTAACCTTGCTCTGCAGCATCACTATAGCATCACACAGCACCTCAAAGCAGTTAAAGGATCACTGACTCCATTGCCCAATGACATGTAACATTCTAGTGAGAGCATATATATCTTGACTGAAACATTTTCCAACCAAACACAAAACAAAAGTTTGAACAACATAGCTAGCCTAAAATACTAACAAACAGAGAGAAATTATAAAGAGAGAGCCCTCTCTGATTACAGTTTGGCTAGAAACTGTGGTCCTAAGATTGGTTAGTGGTTACCCCGGCCGTATTCCCTTGGGAGTCATAGGGAACAACCTGGGTGATAACAGAAGGAGGTTTTTTTGTTGTTTCAATTTAATTTCTACTATTATGTTTTCTGCAAGTCCATTTTCTCTAGTTTTGTTCCATTTCAGTTTATAACCAATAGTGTAAGGATAAAAATCACAACTTTGCAAGTCTTATTCTTCTGAGATATTATATGAGAAATGACTGAATGAAAAATGGAGAAATGAGAATACACAGTTGCTTAGCTTCTTACTATTTTGATTAGTCATTTTCTTAGAGTAGAACTGTCAATTATTTGTATTAATAGATGTTTTCAAAAACGATTTTGCAATAATGACAATTCTAACTTGGTTGAATATCTAATTCATGCAATGATTGAAATTACTCATCATATTGTTAGTTTTACAATCTGTCATCTTTTCTTTTCTGTTTTCAGTTCATTACTTAGTTGCATCACTTGACATTCTAAAAAATCATTTCAAGCAGATTGATTCTATCATGTTCAAAAATTGAATGGTTGAATGGGTAAATGAATGTAATTATTGAATTACCTTCTGCATCAGTATTAATTTTGGTTGTAAGAATTAGATCCATCAATATTACTTTTGGTTGTAAGAATTAGATCCATGGACTAGGACTAAATGGTAGATAAGATAGATGCTTTGTTTTCTCTTATTAGGTCCTAACTAGTCTAAAACAATTCTTGGTCCATTTTTAGGAGATTAGACCAACTTAAGAACCTATCCTTCCTTTAAAAACTCATTAGATCCATGTAAATCTCTCATAGATTGTATATTCTTAGACATCAAAGAACAAAAACCCCCAAAACAAACATAAAAATACAAAACAACGAAGTAAGAGAAAAGTTAACTAAGCACATATAGTGCATCACACTTCATCAGTCTACAAACCTCGGTTGATAATTCATGCAGGAAATTTAGGACACTAAATTGACTAAACATTTTGGTGTCGTTGCCGGGAAAGTGCAATTAGGTAACCTTATCTCTTACATTAAAAAAAATGATATGTGTAGAGAAAGAGACTCTAGGGGTAGATTTATAGCTAGAGGCAGGAGTTCAATTCCTACAACACCACCTACTCCACCAAGACTAAGAAGAGATACACCTCCATATCAAGCTCATATTCCTAGCCATAGAATTCCTAAAGTTCTAAGGTCAGAAATTCAATCTAGAGGATCTCCTACTTCATCTACTGAGGCAGTCCTAGAGGAGGAAAATCTTGGATCTCCAACAGAAGGAGTAGCCTTTTTCACCTCCACAGGGGAACATATTTTAGTTGAAGAATTAAGAATACCTAGTGGAGAAGAAGAAGTAGAACCTCTCTTCCACATACCATTAATAGAGGAACTAGAGGAAGAGCAATTAACCTTGTAGGTTGAATCTTATATTGACTCTAAAGAAACTATAATGGTAGAAGAAGGAGAGGATGGAGAATTTTCACTGTTTAGAGGGGGGGGTAGAGGAAGAGGTAAAGGAAATAATGGAGAAGGTAGAGGAAATAATGGAGGAGGTAGAGGAAATAGGGAAGTTGATATTTCTTTTGGATTCCCTATAGTTGATGAAGAAACAGATGCCACAATGAAGAATATCTCACCTTCTGTCCTCCCAAATTTTCATGGATTAAAAGGTGAAGACCTTGAAACCTTCTTATTTGAA
The DNA here is from genome assembly GCA_031772625.1 of Pinus tabuliformis. NCBI lineage: Eukaryota > Viridiplantae > Streptophyta > Pinopsida > Pinales > Pinaceae > Pinus > Pinus tabuliformis. The sequence goes on from CM062819.1 coordinate 454,398,925, forward strand.
TTTTAAGTCTTGTGCAGAACTTATGATTATTTACAAGAATCTTAAAAAATAAAATTGTTCCCTTCAACGTTGAAAGAAGCTGCTTTAAAATGGTTCATGGGTTTGGTCACTCGGTCCATTAGAACATGGAATGGCATGAAGAAAGTTTTTTTGGATAGGTATTTCTATTATTGCATGCCTATCAATCACAAGGATGAATTGTTCAAAATGATGCAAAGAGAGGATGAAAATTTAGAGGATCTAATTGAGAGATTCCACTATAACTTAAAAAGAGAAAAAATGGATAACTTAGATCAAGACACTTTAAAAGATCTTTTATTAAAAGCCATTAGAGATGAGTCGATAGATATCCTTAACATGATGGGGAAGGGAGATATATATCAACTCCCATTAAGTGACATAGGAGAATTATGTGTTCATCTCAAGAGGAAAATCCAAAACTGAGAAAGGTCCAAGAGATCCTTCTCTTGTTAAGCTGAATAAATCTTCAACTAGATCAGTGAGTAGGGTAGAAATTAGAAACATGCTTGATGAATTTAAAAAGGATAGTCTAGGGAGCCTTAGTGAACAGATAGACACCCTTAAGTTACAAAAAAAGTAGCAAACCGAGACTAATGCTCTGGTTATTTTCTATCCCAAATGCAGAAAGAAGCATGATTTAAGAGAATTCCCTTTAGATGCAAAAGTCACAGAGACTTGTGTGATTTGTTTAGAAAACCATGAGACCAAAAGTTGTCCTTCAATCCCTGTTCTTAAGGTTGTTTTTCAAGAAGAAACAATTTCAAATCTAGCAAAGTCTCTTTGCTTTGTCTCTAAAATACCTTGGCAAGGGCAGCAAAATCAAGGTTTTAACAACCAAATGTATATGCAGCCCCCTCCAAATTGGAATTCTTGGCAACAGCCTTGGCCTCAATCTTTGATGGTAATTCAACTACGAAATTCACTTTATATCATCCATCAATAACAATAACAGAGATAGATGACAAAGAATGGATTGACGATGAAAATTATATTCAACGTCTCTTTACTATTTCAACCATTTGTGAAGATAGTCAAATTTTGAATACAATGGAAAATTTTGAATCATCTCTAGAATATGAACATGATCAGTTTCAAGAAAATTCTAATATTGAATATTTGTCATCAAGGCAGATGTCTCTTTATTCTATGGAAGAATTTGGTAGCTCTAGAGTTGAAATCTTTCCAGGGAAAACATTGAACATAAAAGATAACATGGAAAAATTACAACAGGAAAAGCTAATAAAAAATTTTAGAACAACATTCTTCTACATATGCATGTGAATACAATGACATGAAAGGAATTAGTCCTAAGACTTGTATACATCACATCTACAATGAGGAAAATTGTAAACCTATCAGACGACCTCAAATAAGGATGTAGCTAAATGTTAGGGAAATTGTGAAAGAAGAGTTGCAAAATTTGCTGAATGTAAATTTTATCTACCCAATTTCAGACAGCTAGTGGGTTTCTCCTCTAGTGATTGTGCCTCAAAAGAATGGTAAATGGAGGGTATGTATTGATTATCAAGAATAGAATAAATCTACCCTGAAAGATTATTTTCCTTTGCCCTTTATAGATCAAGTGTTAGATACATTACCAGGTAAGAAGTAATTTACATTCTTGGATGGTTTTAGTGGTTACAATCAGAGTCAAGTAGCACCTGAAGATCAAGATAAAACCGCATTTACCTACCCATGGGGAACTTATGCCTACCAAGTACTCCCTTTTCGATTATGCAATGCACCTGCAACATTCCAAAGAGCAGTACTAGCAATTGTTTCTGATCTAATACATGATTGTGTAGAGATATATATGGATGACTTTACAGTTTATGGGAATACATTTGAGGAAGCATTAGAAAATTTGGAAAAAGCTCTTAAAAGATGTAAGGAAGCAAACCTTTCACTAAGCCATGAAAAATGTTTTATGATGTTTACAGATGGGATTGTTTTAGGACATCACATTTCAGGAGAAGGAATTAAGGTTGATAAATCTAAAGTTGACGTCATGTCTAAATTATCAATTCCAATTTGTCAAGATGATGTTAGAAGTTTTCTAGGATTCACAAGATATTATAGAAGGTTTATAGGAAATTTCAACTAGCATCACCACTCTTCAAATTTCTCTCCAAGGATTGTGAATTCAATTGGAATTTTGATTGCCAGTTAGCATTTGAGACTCTGAAAGAAAAAATTTCTGAGGCACCCATCTTAAGAGGTCCGAATTGGAAACTACATTTTCATATTTCAATAGATGCTTCAGATACAACCATGGGAGTTGTATTAGGACAAAAAGATTATGTCCCTTATGCTATCTACTACACAAGCAAGAATTTGACTCCCACTGAATTAAATTACATTGTAACTGAGAATGAATTCTTAGTTGTTGTTCGTGGTATCAACAAGTTCATACATTATATAACAGGCTATGAAACCTTTGTTCATACAGATCACTCTGCAATTAGGTACTTAATAAATAAAATGATTATTAATGGTAGAGTTTCAAGATAGTTATTACTCCTGCAAGAGTTTAACATCATTGTTTGTCAATGATGATTTAAAAGTGAATCTTTCATTAATTTTATAGGAAAAACACTCTTTGAAATAAAATTATATATTTCAATATATAATTTTATAAGAAAAAACACTCTTTGAAATAAAATCATAAATACTTTGTTTTGTTCATAAACTATAACACATGAGATCGACCACACAAAGAGATTATTGGATACACACGATTGTTTCCGAAGGAAATTTCACCAAAATTCATTATAAATATAAAAAATTCAGATTTTCAAAATTTAGTAGTGGCCGGATTTAAATCTTCATTTTAAACTAATATAATGTGTATATCTAAAAAAATTGTGCATTGGCCGGCTGATTGAAGATTATTATTAATATTTTAATGAGAGTTAAAGCTTTGAAACGTTGAGTTTAAAATATTCATGTTTCCTTTTCTTTTCATTTTGTATGAAGAAGATGTACAAATATATATTTTTATTAAATATGAAATTGGTACATAATATTTACGAGTAACTGATATATATATATATATATATATATATATATATATATATATATATATATATATATATATATATATATATATATATATATATATATATATATATATATATTAAAAAATTAAAAAATATGGTTACTTTTAATTCAATTAATATACATTATATAATATAATATTTTGAATAAAACGTTCGTATATATATTTATTATATAAAATATAAAAGTATCACATAACATAAAATAAAATAAAATAATATATATATATATATATATATGGAATGTTATTATTTAATTTGTAAATATGTGAAGATCTGACCACTCAGTGTTATTTATCCTATAAACTGCATTTTATCGATGGAGGTGGGTGTGTTAGAGATGAATGGAATGAATTGGCAACTCGATATATTCCCTGGATGAAAGGTCTTTTTCCGATATTGTCCCTGCCCAGCGGAGTGGAGTGTAACGATGATGAAAATGGGAATCATGATGTGTTGATGTAGTCACGATAGTGAAACGATGATAAGTAGTGGAGCAGAGTATCATGATAATGAAATGATGTGGGAAACGGTTAGGAACATGATGATGAAACGATGTAGAAGACGGTTATCGGAATTCAAATCGTATCATGTTGCGGTTGTCAGACATGGGATGATGGATGGCAAACATTACCGTTGGAGCGGCCAAGCAACGCCAAGCATCTTTAAATTTTATAGGATCTATGTCTTGGCTTCCTCCTCACTCTTCTCAGGCTGTATTTGTTGTCACGTTCCGCGCTTTCTATTGCTTGTCTGTGCTGTGCGTTAACATTTATCTGTCACATTTAACATCTCATCTTGTATTTATCCGTCACATTTAACATCCATTTAGCAAAAGGTACACAATAAACCCAATACATTACTTGTCATTGGCAAGGAGAGGATGAGTATTATGTATGTCAAAATAGTATTGTTAAGTATGCTTATTTTGGTTATCACTACACAAGAATGGGGTGGGGTGGAACTTACCACTGTAAGTTTGATTTTCCTATTGAGCAATGTTGTGCCCATTTCTTTAGAGGGAGAAATTACAAGTGCTCTTGACCTAGCCTTCCTTAAGTTCAAATTTTCTATGAAGAATTCCATTGATAGTTAGATGAAGTAGACCATTAAAATTTGTTTTCACCCTAGGGTCTATATGCTCATGGTGGTCGATGGCTTGTGGTTATATTATAATGGTTGGAGTCTTGGGCCCTACAATTCTTTGCTCCAATGAACCTTCTTCTTTGACATCACCTCGAAACAAATGCATTTTGCTACATTCCATGCTTGTTATTAGTCCCATTTTCCTTTACATCTCTATTGGAAACCAGTTGAAATTGTTTGTGTTTCTTAGTCTTATAATTCATGTGATAAAGGTAATTTCAATTCATTCCTTTTGTTAGTACATGGTTATTACTTGTGTCACAACTCGTATTATTTCCATTATACCAACACAAAAACTGTTTAGAACTTGATAATTGTTCTGAGGATAAAATTTGACATCATTATAATTGACTTAACGGATTTCCTTATAGTACCTATTTTCTAATCACTCATTTCTCTACCTCATCTTAGCTTTGTTTCTTAATTGAAACTCAGTGTTATTGTTTCCAAATATGTTGTGCTTTCTTGCCATCCTTTGCTCTCTCCCACAACTCTCTTGGTCGGTTTTTGTTAGCTTACGTCCTACAACATGCCTTGCTAGCACATGAGAGGTAGGAATGGCTCCTCTAGTAGAGGTGAGGGGAGTTCATGAAACTGCATATAAGCTTAATATGTGGCCTAGATGTACCAAGATCACACCATTGAACACATCAAGATAGATGTGAATCAAGTACAATTTAACCAATGACTACAAGAAATTAGAACATTGATGATGAAATCCTCTCTTCAACAGTTTAGTGGTTTCTGGATCTAGGCCACAATCATTGGAACATACCTCAATGATAAAGAAGACAATAAAATGAGTTTCTCTCTTCATCTCAGTGTCATCCAAGAAGAGAATAAGGAGATGTCTCTTGAACTCGGGGACATGGCTCTTTGTTTAGTATGAATTGAAAACATCTTCTCCAAGGGAAAAATGCCCCATTTCACCTAGAGCACCAACGACACCAATTGATATTTCAAAATCCAACTACTCTATTTCAACACAACTCCTTTTGCTTATTGTATCATCTTCACTTGGATTTGGATATTCATAGTTATGATTGACTTTCAATAACATAGTGTCCATTTTGAGGCAACTAGTCTTATGCATTTGCACAATAAATTTGGTAAACATGCCAAGGCATGATATAAATATAATTTTTTTGTGTTGCATGTGAAATTTTGCACAAAAGAGCTATATTTCATATAAGGAATACTAAGCTTACATAATTTTTTTTATAAAATTATAAAAGTTAACTAAATTGTAATTTTATTTTAAATCATTATTATTATTATTATTAATTAAAAAAACAGTAAATTGTAATTTTATTTTAAATCATTATAATTATTTTTATTTATTAAAAAAACAATTAATATATAAGACAAGAAAATAAACATTTCAAAACATGTAACAAAATTCTTCACGGTGGAGATTTTTAACCTATAAATTCTTAAATTCTAAATAGGATTTGTTATAATACTATGAGCCAACATCATGGATCATCAATACCACATGCCCAAGAAACCATAATTTCATACAACACTTTCATATTAAATTTTTCTTAGCTAATCAATTTAATTGGAAGGGAAGAAAATGCATAAGCACTTTCAAAATAAATCTCAGCATTTGATTTGTGAATAGTACGAAGGATACTCTAAAATATTCCATGGAGGTTAAATATGTATGATCCACATATTCAATGGAGGTTAAATGCATATGATCCACCTAATAATTATTGATAAGTAAATTAAAATTTTAAAAAGCCTTTTCCAAAATAGACATACCCATCTATATATTTATATTATTAAACATGTTGTCTTTCCTTTCGAAGAAATTTAATTAAAAGAATAAAGAAATTTTTTTCCATCATTAGTTACATCGTAAGGCGTTGCCTTATGAGAAGAACTTCCTCCCATTCCACCTCTATCCTGGTGGGGTGTTGATTTTAATGTTAGACGATTTAAATAACCTTGTCCATATGATTGAATATTGATATTCTGAGTTACGATTCATATATAATTCTATCGTTACTCTAGAATTCTGTCAAAGAATGAGACGTCCATGAGCGTTTCATATTTTTTCTTGGATCTCCCATCTTCTTGTTGTATGGTGTACTTTGTTTTGATATTCTCTTGTGTGTGGCTTTGCTTGTTTTGTGTGATACCATCTTGTAATCCCCATAATTTGTTTAGGGAGGGACAGGTACAGGACCATCAATGGTGGTTGATTCATATGTTCGTAGTTTTAATCATAATAATGATAATCCTAATGTCGAGGAAACATTGGTGTTGGTAGCAAGAGATGAACAGGACAAGCGAAGGTTCTCATCCATCCGGTAGTTGTGTCATGTAACTTTGATGCCAACAAATTCTTAGCATCATGTTTCAACAACGATGTCGCAGGCGCAATCAATGTATCACCATCCAAAAGTAGCACCGTGGATTCTAACGTGAGCAAACCCTGGATAAAGACGAAATGGGGAGATGGTGAGGAGTTGGAGAATGGACGAGTTTGGTTAAGGGTACTCAACAATGTAGAAGAAGAGGGTTGTTCCATGAAGAAGCCTAGACTCTCCATAGAGCAGTGTGCTCTTCTTGAAGAGTGGTTTAGAAAGAATAGGGCGCCCAAACCTGTAAGTCTATATTCAAAACATTGATTTATCGTTTGTGTTTTTTCATGATTTTAGCTGTTGTAACTTCTTCTACTTCCGCAGAAGAAAAAGCAAGAGTTGGCCTTACAATTAAATCTTTGTATTCAACAAGTTGAAGTGTGGTTCCAAAATAGACTAGAAAGTTTAGCTTGTGTCCTTTATTCATTCATGTATTTTGTGTGTCAATGTTATAATATTGGAAATCATCTCTTTGGAATCCACAGGTGCATAATATGGCCTATAAGTTTGAAGAGTGACTTGGAACTTGAAATTCTAGCAAATTTATAATTGGGAAAAGTTTTGATCCAATGAAGATCCTATTGTTTTGACAATTTTATTGATCAATTTATGTTATAGATTAATTAAATGTTATGAGTTTTCTTTTAGGATGAAGCTTAAGAAAGTTGAAGTGGACTGCGAGGTTATGAAGAGATATAATAAGGCACTTGCAGGCGAGAACAAAAAGCTTCACATGGAGCTGGAAAAACTAAATGCTCTCAAAATTTCATCGCCACCTCTAAGGCCTACGTCAACCCTTAGGATGTGCCCCTCCTGTGAAAGAGTTTCAGTAGCTAACAATAGCAGCGACTTGGCTTTGGCGAAATCTCGGTCTATATTTTTAGGAAGCGCTTTCCGACCATGAATGGTCCGGTAATCATGAGAGTTTCTTTCCTATGTAATTAATGTCCATCCATGACATGTGTAATGTCTTTGGACATTGTTCACATGGTTAAACATTTTAGGTTCTTCGCTAAAAGTTCAATTTCTGAAACATTTTAAAGTTTCTCAATTTACTTTATTAATTGTATTTTAGTGAATGAAAGTTATTATGTCTTTGTTAATTAATTAATTGTTAATTTTCTATTAATTTATTTAATTAGACAAGATATAAGGAAAAAACACATACTGATTGAGAACTTATAAAATAAACATTCTCTTATAAAATAAAAAATGTTTATGTGATCATATCTCTTTTGTTACTTCTTGTATTTATGTATTTTGTTTTAGTGAATTATAATCGATCTAGAAATATTAAATAATTACATTTAATTATTATCATTTTTAACAAAATGCAACATATAAGGTCTCTCATAGAAAAAAATCATTGTTATTTCGTATTTATTAATTAGTTTAAAAATAGAGGCATTAACTTTGATTTGATAACATCATTGAAACGACTTTTTCTTGAATTTTTAATCTTTGAGTTAGAGAACATAGATAAGACCAGTGTTATCTTACTATTTTTATTATAAAATTATTTTAGAAATTACCACTTTTTTGGAAAAAAAGGTAATTTTAATGTTATTTTGAAAAAAATATTAAAATAAATTTTAATTTATTGTTATTAATTTATTTCTTTTAATTTGAAATAATAATAATAATAATAACAATAAATTAGTTTAATTAAATAGAATGTATAGTTAAAATATGTATTCTACATTTTAAAAAATAAAAAATTAACTAATAAGATTATAAAATAAAAAAGAGTCTTAAAATTATTAAAATATAAATTTTATTTAAAAGAATTAACTTAATAATAATATAATATAAGATAAAATAGAAATATTTTTGTAATAGGAGGAAAATTATAATGCTTCTCAATTATAGACATTTATATTTATTACCACTCTATCTATTTTATTTCAAATAGATTATTAATTTTCATATTTCTTTATAATCCATACGTTGAAAAACAACCTAATTTAAAAATACGATCAAAACTTCACCTCTTTCAAAATAATAAAATAAAACTAGTTATTTCGCATAAACATCTTACTATTTATAAATTACGTTTAAACAATATAATACTCTGCAACTCAGCCAACCTAATTAAAAAAAAATATTGATTAATTAATTAGTATACCATCATCATCATAAAAAGTAAAAATAAATTTATTGATAAATACATTTATTTTTCATTTCATTATTTAAATCTTACAAGGGCCATTACAAACTCCCATGGCTCAGTAAGCCCAAGGTTTGAATGCGTGCAACGGAAGACTTGTTGTTTGGATGCTTAAAAATATTATTTACAAACTAATTTTGAAGATTGGAGTTTTTCTGTTCATGTCTCTCGTGGAGAAATGAGGATTAGAATGATGGTGAAACACATTGAAATCTATGAGCACTCTCTCGGTGGCAATAGAAACGACACAAAGTGGGGCTGGTCAAAATGTGAACATAGTGAAGGACTATGTTTTCAATCGGACAGCTGCCAAACGAAGCTGAAGTACCGTTGCTCCATTCCATATATTAAAAAATTAATCAAAGTAATCAATATTCATAATTATAGGATGAATATGTTAGAAATCTGCTATTGGAAACAGCAAATGCTTTTAACGTTAAAGAAGTTTCTAATCTTAATGTGACCCGATCTAATCTTAAAGCATTTAGATCTTATCTTAAAGCAGTTTCTAATCTAAAGCATTAGATCTTAAGCGTTGAATTGGTATATGATGGACGTACCAGATTAGAGTTAAATAATATATAAAGGATTGGGTCCTCTCTCTCCCACACAAGAGTTGTATTCTTCTCCATCAAGAAACACATAAAGGAAGTGAGGGCAAGAGGAGAGAAACCGAATTCTGAGAAGAAGACAGAAGATGGCAGCCATTACATCTTCCGCTATTAGTCAAGGTACGTCATCTTAAACAACATATTAAGTTCTGAATGTGAAATATTTGGTATTGATGATCTTTGGGCTGTTAGTAGCTATATTTTACATTTGGTATCGGAGCCACAATCAATAACTGAATATTTCCTATGATTGCAATTGATCTGTTCTGTGCTTTACTCATGTGATTGAGCCTTCGGAAAACTATGGGGTTTCATGAAATTATCACGCATTCATGAGTCCTTTGACTATGCGCCTATTGACCCCTGTTTGCATCCTTTCGTTGTTAACCAAGTCCTGTGCATGCTTCACAAAAGGGGTTAAGAGCTTACCTCTAGGTTTTCGAATGAACCCATTTCACTTCTCGAAGATATTAGGCCGCTATTTAGTGGCTGTAACGTGTTGAATTTTTCTTTTGACCAAGAGACTTACGACTGGCACTTATACAAATCAAGGTCATCGCTATAATTATTATAAGAACAATAGGGGCACGTATTAAAATACGACTCCAAATCCCACAAAATTATGAATCCCGATGGCTAGTCGTTTCTGTGGTTCACTTCACTGTATAGCCTGTCCGGTTCCATTAAAGCTGCATGCACATAAAACCCCATACTCCATTTCCTTCATTATTGTTTGGTGAATGCTCGAAAGCCACAATGACTGATCAGTATATGCTTGTTTTGAAAGTTATGTCATAAGCTTCTAGGATCTTCCCTCCTAAATAAAATAATTTTGGGTTTCTTTACATGTTACTCTTCACGCATGTCATGGATGCTATTCTTGGTTTATGATTAATATTATTGTGATGGCTTTGAAACAAACCGTGTCGATTCCAATTTTAAAATGTAACGCCCAATTGAAATTGAAACGTTGAATCTTTGCGTGGACAAAGGGCGAAAATCCCAAATACGAAACGTCTGAATTGTATACGATGCCTATACGGTAAAGCTTCAAAATTGACACTCGCTTGCACGCTTTTTAGAAGCTTTCCAATATGGGATTAGACCTGACATATGGGATTGGTCAGAAACATTTTGATAAAGGGGATCACAGGGCAACTGTGTACGTCGTATGACTGGGAGGCGTGGCCTGTTCATTGCTAAAATTTTCTCGCTTGCAAAAGTTGAGTAGAACTCGTGTAGGAAAGTTACTGTTTCAATTGACGTTTGAAATTTGGGCATAAAAGTAATTGCTCTATGACTGATTGTTTTGCATAAGGTATGTGTTATAAATTATTTATGCACATGAGATTTATGATTTTGTTAATCACCAAAGTGGTCAAAATCAGAATGTTGTTTTGCATAAGGTATGTGTTATAAATTATTTATGCACATGAGATTTATGATTTTGTTAATCACCAAAGTGGTCAAAATCAGAATAATCATTTAGTGCATAAGTGACATAATGATTATTGATAGAAATTGCCAGTTATAATAATACCAATTAAAAACTGGCGTCACTAATGATAGAACCTGAGAACTTACCCAAAGGAAAGTCTTGTTCTATAACTAGTTGACATGATGAGGTTTGATAGATATTTTGATTAAATAAATATTGATCATCCAAAGATGGCAGTTCTATTTAATTGAATATATTTATTACCTACTTATGTTTTGGTATTTAATTATGTTAAGTATAATATAGTATCTACCCAAAGGAGTGCTATATTATACTATTATGTCTACATCTGAATCGCGTTAGTTATGAGCTTATAGTTATTTCATTTTGATTTGCAGGTTATCTATCTTTCGTATGTTTTGAATCAAATTTAGTTGAAGTTCCTATTAATACATGGTGGCTTGATACTGGTGCTACAACTCATGTTTCCAACAATATGCAGGGATTTCTTACGATCTGAACCATAAATCCAAATGAAGATCATTTTCTCTTTATGGGAAACGGAATGAAATCTTCAATTGAAGGCATTAGGACTTATCGTCTAATTCTAGAAAGTGGATATGTATTAGACTTATACAGTACCCTTTATGTACCTTCATTATCTAGAAACCTTATTTCCGCAAGTAAATTGGATATTTCTGGTTTTAGATGTATGATTGGATCTGGTTGTTTTGATTTATATAAGAATACTGATAATGTTGGTTCTGGTATTCTAATTGATGGTTTATATAAATTGAAACTGAATGACACTTATGCGAATTCCTTGTTGAATGTAGTAAATAATGTTGGATGTAAACGTAGCAGGTTGAATGAAAATTCTGCTTTCTTGTGGCATAAACGACTAGGTCATATATCCAAAGAAAGAATGATGAGATTAGTAAGTAATGAAATTTTGTCAAATTTGGACTTTAGTGATCTAGAATTATGTGTGGATTGTATTAAAGGTAAACAAACCAAACATAATAAGAAAGGAGCCACTAGAAGCAGCCAGCTTCTTGAAATAATACACACTGATATTTGCGGACCTATGGACACTCCAGCCTTTAATGGAGAAAATTATTTCATCACTTTCATTGACGATTTTTCCTGTTATGGTTATGTCTATTTGCTTCATGAAAAATCTCAATCTGTGAATGTCCTTGAGACGTTTGTAAAGGAAGTTGAGAGGCAATTAGATAAAAAGGTGAAAATCATAAGGTCTGATAGAGGTGGTGAATATTATGGTAAATATAATGAGTTAGGCCAGTGTCCAGGTCCATTTGCAAAATTCCTCGAAAGTCATGGCATATGTGCGCAATACACAATGCCAGGTACACCACAGCAAAATGGTGTAGCATAAAGGCGCAATAGGACGTTAATTGATATGATTAGGAGTATGATGTCAGATTCTACACTACCTAAGAATTTGTGGTCGTATGCTCTCAAAACCGCTAATTATTTGTTGAATAGGGTTCCTAGTAAAGCTGTTCAAAAGACTCCTTTTGAGTTATGGACTAACAGGAAACCTAGCTTAAGACATCTGCATGTTTGGGGTTGTCCAGCGGAAGCGAGAATTTATAATCCACATGAAAAGAAATTAGATTCTCGAACGATCAGTGGGTATTTTTTAGGTTACCCTGAGAAATCTAAAGGGTATGTGTTTTACTGTCCTAATCATAGTCCAAGAATTGTAGAAACTGGTAATGCAAGATTCATTGAGAATGGTGAAGTCAGTGGGAGTACTAGAAGAGAAATAGTAGAAATAAAGGAAACAAGGGTAAATGTTACATTGCCTAGAATAGTTCCTCCATCTACTATTACTCCAAATGTTGTTCCAGCTGTTGTAGAACAGCATGATGATAATGAACAACATATAAATGAAGAAGTACTTCCTGAAGGAAATGACTTACATAATACTGATATGCATGAACCACAACAAGTAGCATTAAGAAGACCTCAAAGAAATCGTAGGTCAGCTATTTCTGATGATTATGTGGTTTATATGCAAGAATCAGATTATGATATTGGAATCAATAAGGATCCAGTTTCGTTTTCACATGCTGTAGAAAGTAAAGAGTCAAAGGAATGGATTAATGCCATGAAAGAAGAAATGAAATCCATGCAACATAATGAAGTTTGGGATCTTGTTGAGTTACCACATGGCTGTAAAAGAGTCGGATGCAAATGGGTTTTTAAAACCAAACACGACTCTAGTGGTAATATCGAACGGTATAAAGCTAGACTTGTTGCTAAGGGTTACACTCAGAAAGATGGTGTTGATTACAAGGAGACATTTTCTCCTGTTTCGAAAAAGGACTCACTAAGAATAATAATGGCATTAGTAGCTCATTATGATTTGGAGTTACATCAAATGGATGTGAAAATAGCCTTTCTGAATGGAGATCTTGACGAGGATGTTTATATGGATCAACCTGAGGGTTTTTCTGTAGAAGGTAAAGAACAATTGGTGTGTAAACTTAAGAAGTCAAAATATGGGCTTAAACAAGCATCCCAGCAATGGTATATTAAGTTCAGTACCATTATTACATCTTTTGGTTTTAAGGAAAATACGGTTGATCACTGTATATACCAAAAGATCAGTGGGAGCAAGTTTATTTTTCTGGTCCTTTATGTTGATGACATCTTGCTTGCTGCAAATAATTTAAGTATATTTCATGAGACTAAGGAATTTCTCTCAACGAACTTTGAAATGAAAGATATGGGAGAGGCATCCTATGTGATTGGAATAGAAATATTCCGTGATCGATCACAAGGAATATTGGGATCGTCTCAGAAAGGATATGTCGAAAGGATTCTAGAGAGATTTGGAATGAGTAAGTGTTCACCTGGAACAGTTCCTGTACAGAAAGGTGATAAATTCAATCTCATGCAATGTCCTAAGAATGATGTTGAACGAAAGGAAATGGAATCAATTCCATATGCATCTGTTGTTGGTAGCCTAATGTATGCTCAAACCTGTACTAGACCGAATATCAGCTTTGCGGTCGGTATGTTAGGGAGGTATCAAAGTAATCCAGGAAGGGAACATTGGCAAGCTGCAAAGAAAGTTTTGAGGTACTTACAAGGCACGAAAGATTACATGCTCATGTATAGAAGATCCAATGAATCAGAGGTGATTGGATATAGCGATTCAGATTTTGCTGGATGCATCGATACTAGAAAATCGACTTTTGGTTACCTGTTTATGTTTGCTCAAGGCGCCATATCATGGAAAAGTGCGAAACAGACTATCGTTGCTTCATCCACTATGGAGGCAGAATTTGTGGCATGTTTTGAAGCCACAATTCATGCATTATGGTTGCGGAACTTTATTTCAGGACTTGCGGTTGTCGACACCATTAGCAAGCCGCTGAAAATTTATTGTGATAACTCTGCAGCAGTATTTTTCTCAAAGAACGACAAGTACTCTAAAGGTGCCAAACATATAGAACTGAAGTATCTTGTTGTGAAAGATGAGGTTCAGAAACAAAGAGTGTCAATCATGCACATCAGGACAGAACTTATGATTGCAGACCCTTTGACGAAAGGGTTACAACCAAAACAATTTAAGGAACATGTTCAAAGAATGGGTCTTGGTTGTATTAATAATAATTGATGTGTGACATTCTGAGCTCTTTTATGTGTTTCTGATATACAATTATGTGTCTCTTGTTTTAATGTAGTAGTACGTATTTTATGTAATTTTAAACAAGAAAGAGTCTTATAAAGATATTATGTTTAATCATTATGATATAAGACATTATGTGGACCATTATGCTGTTTTATATAAATTATGAGTATGAATTGATGGATTGCTGGTATTGTAGTATATGGAAGGGAATGCATTGAATTAATAGTGCACAACCACCATCACTCTCAGCAATTTATCATAGTATGATGTTCAACACTTAATATTATGAATAGTCGGGTCAAGTGGGAGAATGTTAGAAATCTGCTATTGGAAACAGCAAATGCTTTTAACGTTAAAGCAGTTTCAAATCTTAATGTGACCCGATCTAATCTTAAAGCATTTAGATCTTATCTTAAAGCAGTTTCTAATCTAAAGCATTAGATCTTAAGCGTTGAATTGGTATATGATGGACGTACCAGATTAGAGTTAAATAATATATAAAGGATTGGGTCCTCTCTCTCCCACACAAGAGTTGTATTCTTCTCCATCAAGAAACACATAAAGGAAGTGAGGGCAAGAGGAGAGAAACCGAATTCTGAGAAGAAGACAGAAGACAGAACACAGAAGATGGCAGCCATTACATCTTCCGCTGTTAGTCAAGGTATGTCATCTTAAACAACATATTAAGTTCTGAATGTGAAATATTTGGTATTGATGATCTTTGGGCTGTTAGTAGCTATATTTTACAGAATATTGATGAATATTCATAATTTTTTATATTAAATTTTACCATAATTACTTTATTATTTATATTTATTTAGATTATATATCCTCTAATATGAAAGTACAATTGATGAATAAGTTATAATGAATATTCATAATTTTTGATATTAAATTTTACCATAATTATTTTATTATCTATATTTATTTAGATTGCACATTCTCAAATATGAATGTCCAATTGCAAAGTTAACTTTAATATTAATTTAAGGAAATTAATAATATTCATAATCCAAGATCGTTTCTCATTTTTTGTTGTTCGATAAAAAAGTTTCCCTTTCCGAGGACTAAGTCAAACATGCTTTAATTGAATTCCGTAACCAATTTGCTTGAGTTTAATTGTGTAACATAGCCACACGGCCAACCCATTGCACTTATCTAATCAATATAGGAGCGTCACCCAAATTATACACTCAGTTTTCATATATAACAAGATTTGTGGGTGGTTGCCTTGGTCTAGAAGTATATTGGTAGGCCCATTGAATTGATTTTAGGTCTTTTTAATAACAAACATCATGTCAAAAAATTCTCCTATTTAAAAGAAAAATAAAAAGTCATAGCTTCATCGCAACTATAATTTACTAATCATGATACAATATTAGCATCAAACTCAAATAAAATAAAAAATCAAGAAATTCATGAGACATTTATATATAAAGCCATGAGTATTGAGGGAGCTCGTTTAATCATCGCTTAATTACTCTTTAGGTAAGCATTAGGTTTTTCATTTTATAATAGAATTTTTTAGGTGCATAAAAGTAGGAGGAAAGACCTCTAATTTGTTTTGTATGAAATTTCTTTTTAAATATGCACTGTATTTTTCTTTTATGTAATATATTTTTTGCTTTTTTACTATGTATCTTTTTCTTTAATATTTATATTCTTTTTGGTATCTTCGATCTAGATGGAACATGACAAAGCACATTAAAGGGGAGGGGCTAACCCTCCATCCTCACTTAGATCCATTAGGATGTGGGTGGAATTAGGTCCATTCTATCTTGCATTTATCCGTCACATTTAACATCCATTTAGCAAAAGGTACACAATAAACCCAATACATTACTTGTCACTGGCAAGGAGAGGATAAGTATTATGTATGTCAAGATAGTATTGTTAAGTATGCTTATTTTGGTTATCACTACACAAGAATGGGGGTGGGGTGGAACTTACCACCGTAAGTTTGATTTTCCTACTGAGCAATGTTGTGCCCATTTCATTAGAGGGAGAAATTACAAGTGCTCTTGACCTAGCCTTCCTTAAGTTCAAATTTTCTATGAATAATTCCATTGATAGTTAGATGAAGCAGAACATTAAAATTTGTTTGCACCCTAGGGTCTATATGCTCATGTCTATATGCTCATGGTGGTCGATGACTTGTGGTTATATTATAATGGTTGGAGTCTTGGGCCCTACAATTCTCGGCTCGATGAACCTTCTTCTTTGACATCACCTCGAAACAAATGCATTTTGCTACATTCCATGCTTGTTCTTAGTCCCATTTTCCTTTACATCTCTATCGGGAACTAGCTGAAATTGTTTGTGTTTCTTAGTCTTATAATTCATGCGATAAAGGTAATTTCAATTCATTCATTTTATTAGTACATGGTTATTCCTTGTGTCACAACTCGTATTATTTCCATTATACCAACACAAAAATTGTTTGGAACTTGATAATTGTTCTGAGGATAAACTTTGACAGCATTATAATTGACTTAACGGATTTCCTTATAGTACCTATTTTCTCATCACTCATTTCTCTACCTCATCTTAGCTTTGTTTCTTAATTGAAACTTAGTGTTATTGTTTGCAAATATGTTGTGCTTTCTTTCCATCCTTTGCTCTCTCCCACAACTCTCTTGGTCGGTTTTTGTTAGCTTACGTCCTACAACATGCCTTGCTAGCACATGAGAGGTAGGAATGGCTCCTCTAGTAGCGGCGAGGGGAGTTCATGAAACTGCATATAAGCCTAATATGTGGCCCAGATGTACCAAGATCACACCATTGAACACATCGAGATATATGTGAATCAAGTACAATTTAACCAATGACTACAAGAAATTAGGACACTGATGATGAAATCCTCCCTTCAACAGTTTAGTGGTTTCTGGATCTAGGCCACAATCATTGGAACATCCCTCAATGATAAAGAAGACAATAAAATGAGTTTCTCTCTTCATCTCAGTGTCATTCAAGAAGAGAATAAGGAGATGTCTCTTGAACTCGGGGACATGGCTCTTTGTTTAGTATGAATTGAAAACATCTTCTCCAAGGGAAAAATGCCCCATTTCACCTAGAGCACCAACGACACCAATTGATATTTCAAAATCCAACTAATTGATATTTCAAAATCCAACTACTCTATTTCAACACAGCTCCTTTTGTTTATTGTATCATCTTCACTTGGATTTGGAGATTCATAGTTATGATTGACTTTCAAGAACATAGTGTCCATTTTGAGGCAATTAGTCTTATTCATTTGCACAATACATTTGGTAAACATGCCAAGGCATGATATAAATATAATTTTTTTGTGTTGTATGTGAAATTTTGCACAAAAGAGCTATATTTCATATAAGGAATACTAAGCTTACATAATTTTTTTTTTATAAAATTATAAAAGTTAACTAAATTGTAATTTTATTTTAAATGATTATTATTGTTATTATTATTAATTAAAAAACAATTGATGTATAAGACAAGAAAATAAACATTTAAAAACGTGTAAGAAAATTCTTCACGGTGGAGATTTTTAACTTATAAATTCCTAAATTGTAAATAGGATTTGTTATAATACTATCAGCCAACATCATGGTTAATCAATACCACATGCCTAAGAAACCATAATTTCATATAAAACTTTCATATTAAATTTTTCTTAGCTAATCAATTTAATTGGAATGGAAGAAAATGCATAAGCACTTTCAGAATAAATCTCAACATTTGATTTGTGAATAGTACAAAGGATACTCTAAAATATTCCATGGAGGTTAAATATGTATGATCCACATATTCAATGGAGTTTAAATCCATATGATCCACCTAATATTATTGATAAGTAAATTAAAATTGTAAAGAGCCTTTTCCAAAATAGACATACCCATCTATATATTTATATTATTAAACATGTTGTTTTTCCTTCCAAAGAAATTTAATTATCATTAGTTACATCGTAAGGCATTGCCTTATGAGAAGAACTTTCTCCCATTCCACCTCTATCCTGGTGGGGAGTTGATTTTAATGTTAGATGATTGAAATAACCTTGTCCATATGATTGAATATTGATATTATGAGTTACGATTCAGATATAATTCTATCGCTACTCTACAATTCTGTCAAAGAATGAGACATCCATGAGTGTTTCATATTTTTTCTTGGCTCTCCCATCTTCTTGTTTTCTGGTGTACTTTGTTTTGATATGCTCTCGTGTGTGGCTTTGCTTGTTTTGTGTGATACCATCTTGTAGTCCCCATAATTTCTTTTAGGAGGGATAGGTACAAGACCATCAATGGTGGTTGATTCATATGTTTGTAGTTTTAATCGTAATAATGATGATCCTAATGTGGAGGAAACATTGGTGTTGGTAGCGAGATATGAATAGGAGAAGCGAAGGTTCTCATCCATCCAGTAGTTGTGTCATGTAAATTTGATGCCAACAAATTCTTAGCATCATGTTTCAACAACGATGTCGCAAGCGCAATCATTGTATCACCATCCAAAAGTAGCACCGTGGATTCTAACGCGAGCAACCCCAGGATAAAGATGAAATGGCGAGATGGTGAGGAGTTGGAGAATGGACGAGTTTGGCTAAGGGTACTCAACGATGTAGAAGAAGAGGGTTGTTCCATGAAGAACCCTAGACTCTGCATAGAGAAGTGTGCTCTTCCTGAAGAGTGCTTTAGAAAGAACAGGGCACCCGAACCTGTAAGTCTCTATTCAGAGCATTGATTTATCGTTTGGGTTTTTTCCTGATTTCAGCTGTTGTAACTTCTTCTACTTCCGCAGAAGAAAAAGCAAGAGTTGGCCTTACAGTTAAATCTTTGTATTCAACAAGTTGAAGTGTGGTTCCAAAATAGACTAGAAAGTCTAGTTTGTGTCCTTTATTCATTCATGTATTTTGAGTGTCAATGTTATAATGTTAAATCTTTGTATTCATCGGATTCCAACGTATGCTTCTATTGGTTTATGACACGTCTACTTATTTGTTTTGTTTAAATAGATTGGCTACGTGCACATTGTTTTGTCGAAGACAGCATGCAATGCAATGATCCATGCTAAATATCATCATAACTACCTACAGCCAATGTTTCGTGCACACTGTTTGTTGAAGAGAGTGTGCAGTGTAATGATCGGTGCTCAATATCATCAGGGTTACAAAATGAAGAGCCACAATTTATTTTAAGTGAACATTTTAACGTAATTTGATTGTTGCTCAATATCATGAGGGTTAGAAAATGAAGAGCCACAATTAATTTGAATTGAATATTTCAACGTAATTTGATTGTAAATTTAAAATTATTTTTGAAACTTATTTAATGAAAAAGGATGGAGATCATAAAGGTTATTTATCATAAATTTGAAATATTCGAAATATCATAAACATAAAAAAGTCTCAGTCACAAAATTTAAAAAGTTAAATAGATATAACCAAAGTAAATACATTTCGTCAAAACATCTTCAAATTAATTATAATCCTTATGCTGGTAAACAAATTACATAAATATGACCAAAGGCAATATATTTCATGAAAGCATCTCCACAAGGATCATAATGCCTGTGCTCATAGAGCAACTTCTATGGTCACAGAAAAGGTAAGCGTAAGAAGGTTTGGAGGTGTATGTTGGAAAGCTCATTGAGAATGACCTGCATATAGAAGCAATGAATAGTTTTTTGTTTTCGTGGTGAGAATAATATAATGAAAATTGTAATTCTATGTATCATTATAAATATTTATAATGCATGTAGTTATTTATGGTATTATTGATTAATAAATATTAAAAGTGGGCATAGTTTATTTATAGTATTATAATGATATAACTACTAGTATAAATTTATCTTAATCATAGATTTAAAAAGTTTTTAAGGTAATTTTTTTTTTTTTGGAAAGTTCGCAAAAAAGATTTGCAACATAATAGATTTTATCCATTTTGACCTTTGATAGATTAGTGGTTAACATGGATATGTCTTAATACTATATAATGCATTTTTGAATACATAAATAGACACAAGGTCTTAAAAATCTTGACATGGATTGCATAGACTACATAGCATAAACTTAAATTCTAATTCCAAGAAATCTTTTTTGGATTTTCAAAAAAAATTGAAGGAAAAAAGTGTTATAGGTAGTGAAAGATATAGGCTCGAGGATAGAGAGTAGGTGGAAGAGAGTGAAGAGGTGGATGAGAGGGGTTTAGGGAACGAGAGTGGGGAATATGAAAATATGGAGATAAATAGTGATTAGTTGGATGAAAAAGAGTGTGTGAGACAAGAAGACAATGAGCCAACATCATTGAAGGGTAGAAGAAATAGATAAATGAGAGGGTAATAATGGGAGGGAAAGAGAGTAGGAGATATGATGCCACAATTTCTTAGAGGATGAAGCCCTAGCACAGAGGCTGTGGGCCTCTTCCTCACCAAATTGGTCTTCTCAGGAGGACTGGCTAAATATGTTGGTCGGGGATGAACAAATTCCACTTGAAATCATTTGGTGAAGTGAGAACAAATGATATGCAAGTGATCTCCTCAATGGTAGTGGGCACCCTCCTCATGCATCGACACTCATGTTACAAGGCACCGTTAGATAAAAGAAAATTTAAACAGAAGCATAGAGACAAACTCACAGTGGTGTAGTTCAGAGGTTTCTTGGGATAGTGACCCTCTCTTGCTTGCGCAGGGATTCTCAAGATGAAAGAAAAAAAGTTTCATTGATGTTGTCCCTTTATGTTCCTTAGTATAGAATGTAATATGTTATTTTAGTAATTTTAAACAACTTCATCCATTTTTCACTTAGAGTTCATGTAATTCACGTAGAAAAGTTACCTTTTCCTCCACCAACGTTTTTGCCTATACTTGTTGCTTTTTGTTCCTTATTATGGAATGTAATTTGTGTTTTCAGTGAGTTTTTAAACAACCTCATCTATTTGTTACTTAGATTTCATGTAATTCATGTAGAAAAATCACTTACCTCTTCCTCCACCAGTGTTTTTGCATATACGAGGAGTTTGGTAAACTTGTGCTTTGATTTTCTCAATTCAACTTCATATCTTATGAATTGATATGTACTAGAATGTTCTTAATATATATTTATATTCAAATTCTATAACTCTTCAATGTATTTCTCAAATATTTGGCATTCCTTTCAAATCAAATTGGATGTAGTCAAAGCATTTAGGAATGTCAATTTCAAATTGCCTTATGAAGGTTGAGGTATGGATAAAATCTATAGAAAAAATGAAGAGGAAAATGTAGCATTCGGGAATGCAATGACTTATTTTGTTGGGAGGGTGAAATTGATTAATTCAATTCTCTCCACCCACCCCTTATACCAACACATGATTGTGAAAGCTCCAGCTAGGATCGAAAAGAAAATTGAGTTAATCATAAGCCAGTTCCTCTAGCAGGGAGGTAAAACAGAGACAAGGAAAATCAGTTTAGTAAGTTGGAATCAAGTAATAGTTCCTTATGACAAAGGAGGAATAGCCATCCAAAATTCAACTTTGATGAACTAAGCTTTCAGAGAAAAACTCATATGGAGGCTAATAACTCGAGAAGATTCACGGTGGAAGAAATTTTCGAACATAAATACATTAGTACCCCATGACATTACATCCCAGATTCCTAATAGACCATGTTTTCAAATTTGGAAGCTATGCAAAAAATCTCTTCCCCTTATAGAAGCCAATTATTCCATAATCCCTTGGGGAGGATAAGAAATAAACATCTGGATAGATAGAATTATGGGTAATCCTTCTTTCTATTCCTTACAAGACATTCATGATCTCAAGGTTCGGCTTAAAAATAAAGGCATTTTAAAATTGGATCAAATATATTCTTGGAATCAACATGAAAATACATGGGATGGATGGAATCTTCTCGCTATCCCCCTGAGCTTCTCCATCAAATGAATCTCCTCCTCCACCATCTCAAGGGAGACACCCCTATTCGTTTTAGGCAAAAAGACAGTCTAAAATGGAACCCAATTGGAAGAAACTCTTACATCAAATTTGGATATGGAAAATCCCAAGATGGTCTTGGACAAAAGCCCATATTGCCCCTTTGGAAAATTGTTTGGAAATATGAAAGTCTCCGCAAAATCAAAGTTTTCATACACACAATGTTGAAGGGGAATATTCTCACAGCTGAAAATCTCGGAAAACAAGGCATTCATGACCCTTCAATATTCCCTTTTTGTTTTAAATTTTAGGAAACCATTCTACATATTTTCATTTCATAAAAAATATGAAATAATTGTTGGGAAGCCTTCGCAAGTCCTCTCCAAGTCCAATTAATTTCCACTCTTAGAATATCTGAATTCTTTGTTAATTGGAAACTCAATTATCCTTATTCCTTCAAAAACAAAATCATGTTCAAACGCTTTTGAACTAACCTCCTAACCTTTTTTATGTTGGCGACTCTGGTTAGCAAGGAACAAATATATATTTAAAAAAGAAGAAGCCTGAAACCAGGAAAGTCTTGGCTAAATATTGGAGTCTTTCAATGAAAACCATTTCTCCAAAGCTAGCAATGAAATAGATATCAAGCTATTACAAAATGAAGAGAGACATTGGTTTAACTTCATCTTGGATAGATCACCCCACATTGTTTTTTTATCGATGAGAAATATTCTGAGTTCAATTAATTGGAAGGTGCATTTGAAAGATTAAGCTTTCAGAGATTGGCTAAAAGGTCTCGGGTGGACCTGCCTCTTCTTTGATGGTGCCTCTAAATCAAATCTCAGTCGATTTGATGCTGGTGGTTTCATTATTGATCATTTGGGATTAGAATCAGTGTCATTAGAGTGGGGGTTAGGTATTGAATCTAGCAATAGGGATCAGGCCTATGGATTCCTTCTGGGTGCTTAGATCCTTTGTGAGTGCAATTTAAAAAATCTGATAGTGATTAGATATTCATCCATTCTCATTCATCAAATGGTCAAAAAAATGATTCCTAAAAACACTGACCTTGAGAAAATAGTCTCCCGAATTCATCATCAAATAAGGAATTTTGGAGTGGTCTCCTGTTGCCATGTCTTTAGATAAAATAATGGCATGGGGGATTGAATTGGAAAACAATACATGTTGCAGACCCCAAGGAGAGTCCAAGTTCAATGAGGATATTTTTATCAAGTATATTCCAATATTTATTACTTGACCACATGCAAGAAAGGACTGAAGTCATAATCATTTCATAAATTTGACCTTCCCACTCTAGTGACAGGCCCTTCGGAAACCCTCAGCATATCCTTATCGATAGAAGCTCTATTTCCAACCGGATAGGAGTATCTTCACAAAATATTCTCCTTTTCAATTCACTTAGATCACAATTTTTCACTTGACTCTTCATATAATTCTCATGACTATGTCCTTCTCTCTCCCTTCCATAAATTATCCTCCTTGCTCCCTTATCAACCCCATTCTCTCCTCCAACATGCAACCTCCCTTTGTGTCTCTTTCCTTATCTTATTCTTCATTCTCTCCGCCCTGTGGTGCTTCTTGTCTCTGTTGCGGTTCATTTTTTAGTGGCAGTGTTTTTCTATTCCTTCTTACTCTACAACCCCATTTCACTCACTACCATCAGAATCTCCATAAATTTCATTTCACCTGTCTACCCTCTCTTTCCTTCACCCAATGGCTTCGATTCATGATTGTGCTCATTATATCTCCCTCGAAGAAGAATTGGAATAGGTCAAAGCTTTGCATAATCAGTGGAAGAAGCATTTCTCCTCAGAGTTAGTTTTCTTATATCATCAATGAACCACCCTAAAAAATTATCTTGGAAATGTTTTCCAATGTTGCTCCCATATCGAACAAGCCTTGCACTCTCTGAGACATGGCCAAAAATAAATTTGTTGAGAATTCAAGCTCCAATGATGGAAGCAACGTATGTTAAAAATAACAAGAAAATCCTAATTCAATTTTTCCTTCAATTAAATTAGAAATTAATTGTAATTCTATTCTCATAGCAACTTGTAGCAATTAAATAAGTTAAGTTGACTTAGTTGGCTCAATACATTTGAGTTGGAAGTCTATCTAGATTCATGTAGAGTGATCCCTAAATTTTAGGGGCCCAGGTTGAGTTATTATTGAGTTGTAATTATTTAATTCAGTTTAACTGAGTTAAATTTAGTTAAACTAATTATAAATGTTGGAGGAACTAGTGCCTGGTTAAGAGAATTAAATTGGATTTATTCACATGCAGTGATGAATCAAATAATTGATAATTCACTAAAAAATAACTCATGTATGACACTTTAGAGGAAGACCCAGTTGGGATTAAAGGTCAGGGACAATGTACTATGAGTTTAAAATCATCTAAATTAAATAGATGGCATACATATTGAGAAAAAAATCCTATGAGGATTGCATAATTCATAATTGAGGAATTTCCCCATTAAATAGGGGCTAATTCCCAAGGGAACAATGCAAGGAAGTAGAACTTGCAAGGATAGGAATTTGGCTAAGTATTTGCCAAAGGTAGTGAGTCAGGTAGAGGGTCAAAAATACTTGTGCAGGTTCAGCATAACATCTTGTGTTCAACCAGATTCTTTGACTAATTGAATATACATATAGCAAGGGTCTTTAGTTGTGGATTTCCCTAGAAAATTATTGTGTTATGGGTGACTGAAATTATTCCTTTTCTACTTCGTGATTTCATCGATTAATTTTTGTTTTTAGTGATGAGTAGAGTATATTCAAGTCAATTTGTTTAGCATATCACGATCTGTAGTTTGCATATACAAGGAATTTATATAGCAGACATCCACATAAAGAGGAAAAATCCATCAATTAAGAGTAGAAGGAATAGATAGACCCAACTTCGCCCCATACCTCATGATTGTTTTTCTCTCTAGTATTTTGTTTGTCATCATAGTGAAAAATGAATAGTAAATGTATTCTTCTACTGCAAAAATATGTTAGAATCAACAAGTTGGATGTAGTAGGTAAAACAGGTGTTTTTGAGTTTCATGTCAAAGGAGGAAAACACAAGTCTAGGTGTTTTTCTCTGCTTCCCCTCCTAATCTGGTTAAAATAATTGTACCAAGGCACTAGCCTCTCTCTCTCTTTTTCAAATGAGTATATCATAACCGACCCTATTAAAAAAATTAGAAAATTTATTATATTATTTTGAAATTAACTTGTTTTTTTTATATTGATTTATATGTTGTTCTTTTAATTTGGAAATGATGAATATATTTCAGACCGTTGGGTCCATTTGTCACTTCTCCAATGGATATTTTCTTTCAAGTGATGGCACCATCGAATCTAAGTGATCGAACTATCATTCTGATACTCAACCTCAACTGGGGTATTTGTTTTGTTTTTCTTACAAAATAATCTATGTTTTTGTTTTTAGGAATAATCGTCTATCACCATGTTAATGGAATTTGAGATATTGAAATTTATTTAAAAAAATATCTGACTGCTTTAGTTTAGGATAATTGATTTTCGATTTTACTGTTAAACTCTATCATATGTTATAAGTTGGGTTATAAGAAATTCAATTTGCTAATGCTTCCTTTTCTCTCAATTAAGGATTGAAAACAAAGTCCTACAAAACTCTCAAATTTCAAGTGTAGGATGACATGGTGCAAATTACAATATTGTTGGACCATATGCATTATAGTTTCGATTTTTTCATCTTTTGTATTTCACCCTTTTTATTTTTATTTGACTTATAGAATAGAGAAACAAAGTTCTTAATTGTTTTCATTCTTTTACAATGTTTGAAATTCTTGATTTGGTTTTGAGTATCAACCACATCCATGTTTTGCTCCAGATGTTGCAAGCGACACTTTCACTGCCATCATAGAAGTGTAACAGTTTAATGCTACTCTTTCCCATGCCACTGCCTTACAATGTTTCCTTTTCAACATATGATACAATTGCTAATACATAATACTTCAAAATAAACACTAGTTTGACATTCCTTATTTATTCTTATTTTAAACATTTTCTTTGTCACTTTTTCCCGTAAAAAATATACACGATTCTATCTTTAATGAATTACTAGTTTTACTTTCCTATAATTTCTTTCTCATTAAAAATTTTCTATGATTCTATTATTGATAAATATTTGAAGTATGTATTATATTTACTTTCCTATTAAGAAAAAATGGCTGATTTTCTATTTTTTTTGGTTATCAAGTGAGTTTATAATTTGAAATCTTTCAATAGAAATTACTCTAACTCTTTTTTCGAGAAATAGAGAAGTAGAGGGAATGATATCTAATGATGATGAAAATAAATTAGGCTTTACATTTTTTCACGTCACACTTTATCTTTCTTATGAGATGAGAAAAGTCAGCAATTTTGATAATGGGATGAGCATCACCATAGTTACAATATTTATATATTTATAAATTAACTTTTTAGGATGAGAAAATAAAAGCGAACATCCTTATTCTTAGAACATAAAATTGAAAAGGATTTTTGGATGTTGGAAAGCTTATTATTAGCTTGAAAACAATTGTAAAACGACTGATTTTTGCATTTGGAGTAAAAGGAAGTTCCTTTTTGACACTCTCCTGTCACCCCTGTTGTCTTATATGGATGTGAAGTTTGGGGTTCCAGTATATCTAGAGAATCTTGGAGAAAGCTTGGGATGATTCAAAAGAAATTCATAAATTACAACATAAAGATCAAGGGAAATACTCCCTATCCTATCCTCTTGACTGAAACTCGTTTGGTCCCCATTAAAAGTATGGTTATGTTTAGATATCTGATGTATAAGAAGAAGCTTTACAACATGGAATCAAAGAGTCTCCCAAAAATTGCTTCTAACTTTAGTCAAAACCCCCACCTTTGCCTCAAGTGCATGTGGCATAAGGATGTCAAGTCTTGCCATTGGGGCATTACGGAGGAGATCATTATGGAAAGCAATGATAGTGTTAAAGATACTATTATATCCAATTTTAAGGACAATTTGTGGGAGGATAAAGAGCTAGAGGGTAAAAGGATGCTAAGATATTATAAGGAGGTGATCAGCCCCACCCTTGATAACCATAATTATCTCTCTGTGGTGACCAACACTAAGAAAAAAATGAGCATCCCTAGGGTTATAACTAATTCTCATGAGCTTTAAAGTGAAACCGAGCAGTGGTATACGCCCAAGGCTCCATGGAATGAGAGAATCTGTCAGATTTGTGATACTAAGAAGGTGGAGGATAAAAAAACCTTCCTTTTAGACTTCCCAACTCTTACTCACATGTGATCTAAATTCCTTAACATTTGCCACACTTCCAATCTCCTTGACTTATTTGTCGAACCCAACTATAGTGATCTTAGAGTGCTTCTTTCCCTTCTCTTTGATCATAGAAACAATATTTTGCAGCGTCGCACTTAGATTCTTTTTCTTTCCTTGAGGTCTGATAGGCCGCATTGGTCTTAGTGTGTGTTTGTCATAATCATCATCATCATTAAATTTATTATATAAAGTTATTAAATGTCGATATTGATGTTTATGAGCATGATATCTATAGTTGACTATGGCTGAACATAATACTTTGATTATAGTTAATTTTTGTTGGCTATATTTAATTAATGTATGTATAATTTCTAAAATTTGAAGTACATGTTGACTATGGATAAATATGGTTAACCTTTGTTATTTATAATTTTCTTTATTTATAATTTCCAACCAGTAATGCCTATATTAATTATATTCTTATTATAATTGACATTTTATTGATTATATATATATATATAATTTCTAAAACATGATGTTCATATTTATTATAGTCTCTATGATTATATAATTTACAAGATTAGAGTTAGTTATGCCTATACCATTTATAAAATGTAATGTCTATGTAGATTATTGTTAAGATTTTTATTTTATTTTATTTAATTTAGCTAATTTATTTAATAAAACCTAAAGAGATAAAATGTGCATTTTTGTTGTTTCAAATTAGGTTTTTTTTCCAATAAAGGCAGGACGCCAATTTTTCGAGCATTCTAAAGGCGGATGCTAAAGGCGGATGCTAAACTTTCATAGTATTTTGTTTTCTGTTTTATATAAAGAAACCTAACGAGATAAAACAAGCATATTTTGGTCAAAATTAGGATTTTTCCCAAATAAATGTGGAGTCCAATTTTTCAATCATTTTATGGTGCCGTATTATTAGAGAACGCAAACTGAACACTAAACAAGTTGAATTTTACATTGCTAAACACTGGTTTTTATACATCGAGATGAATTTTCTCGATTCTGGTTGTCGTTGGCTTTTTCAAGATGTTATTTGAAGTCTCCAAGTCTCCAGAAAACTCGAAACGACTTTTTGAACTCTCGAGAGGACTTGACACCAAACATAGTTAATCTGGAGGGTGGTTGGAATTAACGTTTTTCAAACACTCTCCCTTAATTCCAATTATAAGGTAAACACAAAAAATACAATATAACACAATACATATGACACAGATGTATTCTTAATTGACATACCTACTAGTCTAAGTCTCAACTAGGCTTACAACATAATCTCGATTTTCTACAACACACGATTTGATAACATATTTTTCATTTTTTCCTTCTTTCTAAAGAGTCCATGCTTGTTCATTTGTTGATGCAATTTCATCTTCAACTTTCTTTCCATAAGATAGTGATGAAACTTCTCTTTTCATGATTGTGGGTTGACATTCTTTTTATTCAATATTGCTGCAGGTTCTTGGGACATATGCTTGTCCTTAATGCTTGAAATTTCTTCTTTTATTGATTCTTCTTGGCTTTCAATATTTGCACACTTAAAAGAAATGTTAGATTCATAAAAAGAACCATTGTCATCCTGCTCTTTTAAGAGAGGTTTGCTTCCTTCATCTTTTTTTGTTGACATAGATGGTTGACTGATGTCTTCAACCTCTTTAATTAATTTTGTTGTTGCAAACATGTTGTCTTGCATTTGATTTGTGTATGGAGGTAGACAACGTTTCTCACAAAAGAAAAACTCATCAATAAGATGGTTTTCTTGCATGATATTGAACCACTCTTCATGAGATACATAATTCTCATCAAATTTCACTTCACAGATCTCTGCATCATAAGGATTTTCCTCACTATCACATGCTACTCTATTGTCAAATACATATATACTTTCAATAAGTATTGATCTCAGTTATGATGCTTTCAACACAATCACCATTTTTAACACCATCACTTTCATCATCTTCAACTTTATCACTCCCCTCCATACTATACTTCATTTCAAGAACATTCCAAAATATTTTTGCATTATGGATTTCACCAAATTCATGTAAAATACTAGACAAAATGTTTTCATCTCGAGCTGATATAATGAGAGGTAAGGCTACTACACTTTTAGACTTATCATGAGAATTCATAAAAGTATCTTGGATAGATTTCCATAAATCTATTGAACCAAGAAATCTTTCCATTTTAATTGCCCAAAGCTTAAAAGTTTTACGTGAGAAAATTGGAAAAACTCACATTAATAGCTTCAATATTGCATCAATGTCTGCAAATTCTTCATGATAATTTATATCTTCATTAGAAATAAATTCTATAACTGGAAACATTTCATTCCTCTGCAGCGTTTGCCATTTCATTCTTTCTCCTCAAATATTTGAATTTCCTCCATAATTATTTTAGTGGCTTTTGTTGACTCATGGCTCATCACTCTATCATAGAACCAAATCTTTGTGACCGTTCTCAACAACCACAATAACAAACTCAAATAGCCCAATCAATCACGCATTAAATCACGATTTAGGATTCTCGCTACACCATGAGACATTCATGGTACACAAACCCATTTTATATATACTTTCCTTTGAAAGCAATAACACAAATATCCCCCATATATAAGAACTTTTTTTTTAATAAACCCACTTAAAAAAACACTCAAAAGTCCAAAATATTTTGACGCAAGGTGTTTTCATAACTTTAATGACATTGTGTAAATGCATTAAAATATTCTTTTATTTGAATCGACCCTCCTTTTTTTTTGTTTCATGCTAAAATAACATAGGTAACACAACATAACAAAAACCTTTTGAATTTATAACCAAACGTAATGAGCTTCACTCTTTTAACATTCAGGCCATTGCACTTCTCGCTTTCACACAACACTTCTGAACAATGTTTTCCAACAGAACGCTCACCTTCAAGCTTGACACTTCTCCTCACACCCTATGATTTCCGCTTCTCTAGTGTTCACAGGGGCTCCACCTTTGTAGGGCTCGCATATCTCACGAAAATATCTCAAACATGTGGTCTCTCACAAGACGCCCAGCGTGTAGTGGCATCAACATCTACAAAGTTTTCTGCAAAGAATAACCTCCATACAACGCTCACAAGCTTGGCTTTCCACGACGACATCAGCGTAGATCCCTGCAACAGTGTTGGAAGAACAAAAAACAAAGAACGAACCGTATTTACCTTCGACAGTCTCGACCGTACAACACAGTCTCGCTGACAATGGCTCGATCGCCTCCGTTGGAACATGGTAATTTCACTGAGACCATATCCTTACCAGCACACGTCTCATGCGCCACCGCTTCTCATCACAACAACAGACCATTCACCACAAGAACATCTATGGGTAGCAAAAAACTTCAGGCTCTGCAAGCCTACACATCAGTCTTGCTCTTCAGCTCTTCCACACTTCTTCAAGCCACACTGTCTCCTCACATGGTGGCCACCACAACGCTCCACCACTTCGACTACTTCTCCACGACTGACACAGGCTCGAAACTCGACGCCTCTAAAGCCAGTCCAGCGCCAACGTCCAAGCTACACGCACACCGCAGCTGCAACTGCAACAACTTGCAAACAAAAAATACGCCAGCACTTCTATTCAGAACAATGCTCCAACCTACGCTCCGCATTAGTCTTCACAACACAGTCAATCTTCTCCTCCAAGCGCAGACCAGCCTTGAGTTGTGAAACTAAGCTGAAACCTTCGGCTCTGATACCATATCAGAGAACGCAGACACAAAACTTAACACACATCTTATACATTCCGTTATCAAAGAAGGATTTTTATACATAGCATAGAAGTTTCTGGATTCTAGTTGTGGTGAAATTTTTGGATTCTGGTTATGGTGGTTTCGCCAAACAAATATTTTTTATATATAGCATAGAAGTTTCTGGATTCTAGTTGTGGTGAAGTTTCTGGATTTTGGTTGTGGTTTCTCCTAAACGTTATGTGAAGTCTCAGGGACACATATCATCTGCTAAACTCTCGAGACGGTTGAGCATTTAATGAGTTTAGTGGGTGGAATTAATGTTCGGAACACGTAGGAGGGTTTTTCTCAGTAAATGAGGATGTGAAATTTTCCGTGTATTTTGTTTTCTGTAAATGAGTTTTTCTAGGTGAAGGTTATTTTAGAATGAACTAAAATAATTAATCATTCAAATGATAGTATTCGTGTTACAAATACTAAAATAAGTAAATTGTTATTATAAATGAGACCCCCTGTGGAGACTTTAGAAATTCTGCGGCTGTCCCAGTCCCAGGACACCATATCCATGGAACGTATACATCCCATGTTGCTGCAGGATTCGAACGCTCGGTGCATGGAAGGTAAATTTTCAATGCCAGGACACCCTATCCATTGAACGTATATATCCCATGCTGCTGCGGGATTCGAACCCTCGGTTCATGGAAGGTAAATTTTCATTGCTGCAGTCTCATTATCATTGCAATACATTCCTCTTCCATGAACTTCCACAATCAGGGCGGATTTTTGCAATGCTGACAATGCAGTGGACATTCCTCCTTTAATCGACACCTTTACAGAGACCGGCGGTGACTTGAACCCTGGGCGCTGCTGCTGCTTTGACAATTGCAGATTCCAGAGAAGGTTGCAGAGCAGACGGCGTTGGACAGTCCCTATTTTAAACCCCAGGTCACTAAATGGCAGAATCCTGAGCGATGAACCGAACCGTCCCAACTAAATTGGCTTCCAAAAGGTAACCCAAAGAAGGATCCAGAAGCCTAGGAGGCGCCCTCAAGCATGAGACACCATTGGCATCCTCCACACCCTCTACCGCCCAAATTACCCCGGACCAAGTGTGTTAATATTTTCAATTTTATTAAATTGGAAAATAAGTGTATTAATATTTGTAAACGGATTAACTCGAAAATAAAAGCGAATAACTTTTGAAAGAAATTTTCTAAATTTATTAAATTGAAACTAGTTTGTAAATAAAGTTCATTCTTTTTAAATTTATTAAATTGAAAAACAAAAAAATATACTAATCTTGAAAGGATGCTATGAAATTTGACTAATCTTTACTGGACCTCTCCAACGGTAATATTTTCCATCCATCATTCCACGTTTCACAACGGCAGCGTAATACAATTTTAATTTCAATTTTGATAGTTTATAACCGTCTTCCACATCATCTGATCATCATGATCCTCTTCTCAGCTGCTTTTTCTCGAGAATAGAAACATATATATCTACAGAGAGAATCCATTATTCCACGTTCCATCACCCCAAATGTATTACAATTTGAATTACGTTCATTTCAAACCATCTTCTACATTACAATTTGAATTATGTTCGTTTCAAACCATCTTGTACATTACAATTTGAATGACGTTCGTTTATAACCAGCTTCTACATGGTTTTATCACTATAGTGTTCGGATTGATGTTTTTTTTCATTAAATATAAATATTGTTTGATTGTTAATTAATTGGATCTAAGATATTTAGTTTAACTAATATAATATAATTTTTTTTATTTTGGTGATTGGTTGACATATTTAATCAATTAATTGATTGTGTAATTAAAATAAAAATTTTATTTTTAACTCATAAGTATTGTGTTTATAAGTATAATTGATCTATGTACAATAAATTATAAATTTTAGTGTGTAAATTGATTTTACAATTTAAATTAATACTATAATGATTCAGATCTTCGTTATTACCATACTCCACTCCACTTAATAACAAAAATTTTGTGATCATAAGTTACTTATCATGGAAATATATGTCATCTATTATACCATTTCCGTGATATCTCATCTATTATACCATTTAATCAGTAATCTCTATTAAATATTAAAACGCAAAAATCTTTAAAAACTTTAAAAAATCTCCAAATCTAAATTAAATTTTCATTCATACACGATTCAAACTTCAATCACAAAGATAGACATCCACCTAAAATAAATAAATCAAAGTGAATCAAATATATAGACATCCACCTAAAATAAATAAATATAGCATATCACTTTGAATATCATGCCTCTATTCAAGTTAAACACAATTGTGTCATCTCCCAGTTCCCTCAAACATCTCAGTTAACACATTTGGCGAGACACAGCTAGACATGAACTCCAACACACATACGACACATAGCTAAACATAAACTCGAACACGTACGAGACATAGCAAAACATGAACGAACAATCATAACACATAGCACATACGAACAACAACAACATGGGGTGCTCCACATCAGCATTAGAGGAGAGGAAAGGAATGCGAGAGAGGACGTATAGATTCATCAAGAAGGATGCTATGAAATTTAACAAAGCTTGAATTTGTTGGACCTCTCCAACGGTAATATTCTCGATCCATCATTCCACGTCTCACAACGGCAATGTAATACAATTTGAATTTGGATGGTTTATAATTGCGTTCACATCGTTCCATCATCATCATTATCTTTTCTGTTTGTTGGACAGCAATACATATCTATATAAAAAAATCTATTTAGTTTTATTATTGGAAATATATATTTATATAAAAAATTCCATTTAATTTTATTATTGTTTCTATGGTAATATTTTTTATATATTATTTACTTAGAGATTGTAATTCTTATTTATCTTTATTTATAAGAGTTTTTTATTATTGCTTAGATTATTAAATTTAAATATTTTTAAAATAATGTGTGGTTGAGATATTCTCTCAACCAAATACTTGTGTGTCCAAAATAATCTACTTATTTTGAAACAACACTAAATATATTTATATATAAACTCATTTAATGTAAATATACTAACTATATATAAAATACATACTTAAATTTTAAATTATTCAATCTTTCGAAACCATTATATTACCATTTAAATTATATTAGTTTATAACCATCTTCCTCATAGTTTTATCATCTTCTAGTTGGCGACATTTAATCCCGTCCTCCTTATGATGACTGGGTCAATGCTATAATGATTCTTATCTTCATCATTGTGATATCCAACTCCACTCCATAACGAGGTTTCAAAAAATTCGTTGGATTAGAGTTACCATAATAATTATCTTATCAATATAATAAGTTGCAAAGAAAATATGTAAAATTTGTTTTTCAAACTAAAGTTTTGAACTATTAAAACTAAATAAGGGTGAAAATATTCACGATTTTTCATTGAACTATTAAAACTAAATAAGGGTGAAAATATTTACAATTTTTCATTTCGAAAGAATAATACTTGTTTAAAAGTAGTAATAATAATAATAATAATATAAAATCATTAATTTAAAATAAATTAATATTATTTTTATATGTATAAGGGGTATTGAATAAAGGAGTTGTCTATAATGCGATTTTTTGGAGATTCTGGTGACAGAATCCGGCGGATCAAATTGAGGTTAAATCTTGATTTGTTGCAGTTAAAATGATTTTTTAACTGCATATTTGGATTCAACACCCTTGAAAACCCCTGGGACGCTTTCATTGTGCAGAAACTAGCTATCAAACTTGCGATTCCAATAAATTCCTGCCAGATTTCGACCGGAAAAACCCGCCGGAAAAGCTTTCAAAAAGTCGCGTTATAGACAACTGCTTAGATAAACGGTGATAGAGTTAATTTTAATTAAAAAAATTATATATATATATATATATATATATATATATATATATATATATATATATATATATATATATATATATAACTTTGATATTTCTAAAATTTAAAAATAAATATTAAGAAACATCATGCTTTGTTGTTAAAAACACTAAATAAAATCAAGTGATGATTGATGCTATGTGATTCGTTCTCCACATTTCACTAGTTTCAATCCCACTTCTTCACCCCTGTGAGCATCACCCGATGCAATGAGTGCTAAGTGAACTATTCAAAAATCATGAGAAATTAGTCAGTTACGACTACCTCTCATGGAAATGGTCATACGTTTGAATGACTTACTTAACGCAGTTGAATCCCAAAAAATGATATCTAATATAATGCACTGCGTAAATCCCCCATACTTAAATTCAAAAAGAGTCAAGGGATCTCTACTTGAATGGTTCATGAGGCACAATACTTGCTAAGGTTTTGCAAATGGGGTAGCAAGCTAAGTGGGCTTGATTGTGGGGAAAAACTCCACAGTTAAGCGCGCTTGAGCCAGAGGAGTTCTGGGATGGGTGACCTCCTGGGAAGTCCTGGTTTACCGGGTGGAAGCCCCGGAGGTGATGATTGATGCTATGTGATTCGTTCTCCACATTTCACTAGTTTCAATCCCACTTCTTCACCCCTGTGAGCATCACCCGATGCAATGAGTGCTAAGTGAACTATTCAAAAATCATGAGAAATTAGTCAGTTACGACTACCTCTCATGGAAATGGTCATACGTTTGAATGACTTACTTAACGCAGTTGAATCCCAAAAAATGATATCTAATATAATGCACTGCGTAAATCCCCCATACTTAAATTCAAAAAGAGTCAAGGGATCTCTACTTGAATGGTTCATGAGGCACAATACTTGCTAAGGTTTTGCAAATGGGGTAGCAAGCTAAGTGGGCTTGATTGTGGGGAAAAACTCCACAGTTAAGCGCGCTTGAGCCAGAGGAGTTCTGGGATGGGTGACCTCCTGGGAAGTCCTGGTTTACCGGGTGGAAGCCCCGGAAGTGATGATTGATGCTATGTGATTCGTTCTCCACATTTCACTAGTTTCAATCCCACTTCTTCACCCCTGTGAGCATCACCCGATGCAATGAGTGCTAAGTGAACTATTCAAAAATCATGAGAAATTAGTCAGTTACGACTACCTCTCATGGAAATGGTCATACGTTTGAATGACTTACTTAACGCAGTTGAATCCCAAAAAATGATATCTAATATAATGCACTGCGTAAATCCCCCATACTTAAATTCAAAAAGAGTCAAGGGATCTCTACTTGAATGGTTCATGAGGCACAATACTTGCTAAGGTTTTGCAAATGGGGTAGCAAGCTAAGTGGGCTTGATTGTGGGGAAAAACTCCACAGTTAAGCGCGCTTGAGCCAGAGGAGTTCTGGGATGGGTGACCTCCTAGGAAGTCCTGGTTTACCGGGTGGAAGCCCCGGAAGTGATGATTGATGCTATGTGATTCGTTCTCCACATTTCACTAGTTTCAATCCCACTTCTTCACCCCTGTGAGCATCACCCGATGCAATGAGTGCTAAGTGAACTATTCAAAAATCATGAGAAATTAGTCAGTTACGACTACCTCTCATGGAAATGGTCATACGTTTGAATGACTTACTTAACGCAGTTGAATCCCAAAAAAATGATATCTAATATAATGCACTGCGTAAATCCCCCATACTTAAATTCAAAAAGAGTCAAGGGATCTCTACTTGAATGGTTCATGAGGCACAATACTTGCTAAGGTTTTGCAAATGGGGTAGCAAGCTAAGTGGGCTTGATTGTGGGAAAAACTCCACAGTTAAGCGCGCTTGAGCCAGAGGAGTTCTGGGATGGGTGACCTCCTGGGAAGTCCTGGTTTACCGGGTGGAAGCCCCGGAAGTGATGATTGATGCTATGTGATTCGTTCTCCACATTTCACTAGTTTCAATCCCACTTCTTCACCCCTGTGAGCATCACCCGATGCAATGAGTGCTAAGTGAACTATTCAAAAATCATGAGAAATTAGTCAGTTACGACTACCTCTCATGGAAATGGTCATACGTTTGAATGACTTACTTAACGCAGTTGAATCCCAAAAAATGATATCTCATATATATATACTTATTTGACTTTGATATTTCTGAAATTTAAAAATAAATATTAAGAAACACCATGCTTTGTTGTTAAAAAGCACTAAATAAAATCAATATGATATCCAATCCCCTTGCTCTATGGCTAAAAAACATAGAATACATTGATTTGATTTCCACAAAACATATTAAAGTTAATTCCCTTTAAAATTTCTCTTTCATAGTCCATGTCTTATCTCATAATCCATTTATGTGTTCTGGTTTATCTCACAATTCACTTACATTAATCGGAAGGATTTTTTAATTCTAATTATATAATTAATTACATCTTAAATTTTGAGTGTTATTAAAAAAATTAGTAATAAAGTTTTTTATATCTAGTAAAAATAATACAATAATAGTTAATGTTTTATAATTTATCAAACATATTAAACATTTTTATTTAAATACACGAAATCAAAAAAAATTAAAAATATTATAATATTTGAATAAAAAACTGAAAAAAAAATATTATAATGTTTTAATAAAAAACTACAAATTTAAATTATGATGGATGTCTTAATAAGAAGTAAATTTAATTATACCCCAAAAAACAACCAAATATAACCAAGTGAATAATAAATACATTTAGAAATCCACAGATATAATTAGAATTAGAATTGCTTTTCTAATTACTTTTATTGTTAAAATTTATTTATACTTATAAAAAAAATGTAATTCTAATTTCATTTTTTTAAAATAAAATTAAATAAAAATTTCCAACCATCATATCCCTCAAATCACAATTTCGTCAAATTATTGAACATTTTTTTTTTTAATAAATAATCATTCATAATTTAACTTTGATATTACATGATTCATAATTTAACTTTGATATTACAGGATTAGTTTTATACAACACACCATCGATTTGAAATACTACCTATTTTATACCACATACATTTACTTCCACAATCGCATTTTCTTTTAAAACAAATATATTTTTAAAATAAAAGAGCATTTTAAATAAGATTCGTTGTGTAAATACCATTGAACTAAAGCACTACATATTTTATAATAGATGATGATGATGGTGGTGGTTAACGTCCACTGAGACCAAATTTTGGTCTATTGGACCTAAAGAAACGGATTATTTAGTTTGGTTTAAGATTTATTCCTATGCTCAAAAAGCTTGGAGAGAAGCCTCTCGAGCTCACTGTAATTTTGACAACGTAAAAGGCTAGGAAGGTCAGTTTTGCAACAAAGATTTTGAAACTAAGATCTAATGTGGTTGTACACGGGGCACTCTAAGAGGAAGTGATTTTCATCGTCGATGTTCGTATTCTCACAGAGATGGCAGAACCTTTCAATCCATGGTGTTTTAGGAACTAGCCAATGACCTGTTTCACTATGGAGCTCATCAGAATTCGTTCTAATCTTGGCTATATTAATTTTGTTCTTTGAGTTAGTTAAAATAGAGAGATACTTTTGATCTTCTAGGGTGGGGTTGATGACCTCCTTATAATATCTTAATTTAATTTTAGCTGCTAAATCTTTCTCACACTATATTTTTTCTTTGAACTTAGAAGTAACAATATTTTTAATGTTATTAATGTTTTGCAATGCAACATTCTCGTTGATCTCCCAATGGTTTAACCAGGCCCGGGTGCCTTTATACCAACCTCGTTTGAGCCTTAGGTGGTTTTGGTTGGAATTTAAAGCTAGCTTAGGAAGTCTATGGTCTCCTATGTTATTGAGTTTGCACTTGTACAATAGAAGCCTAGTCATAGCTAGGCTCTCAATAGGGGAAAGACCCACTTTTATAAGGAGAATAGGATAGCGTGTGTTTCTTTTAATTTTGAGGTTATACATTATAAAACACTTCTGGATTTGCTCAATCTTTCTCCAAGATTCTCTAGAGATGCTACAACCCCAAACCTCACATCCATATAAGATAACCAGAGTGACTAAAGTTTCGAAGAGGAACTTCTTTCTATCCCACATTAGGAGGTTTTCCCTTTTAGAATTATTTTTAAGACCAAAATAAGCTTTCCATACCCCATGAATCCTTTTCTCAATGCCATAGTTCTAGTTGAGCTTGTGATGAATATCAATTCCTAGGTACTTGTAGTAAGACACTTCCTCCAAGTTACTATTTTCATACATAAAATTAGCGTAAGTTTCCTTCTTGGATTTGATAATCATAACTTTTTTTTTGTCAATGTTAACAATCATACCATGGTAGAGAAAAAATCCTTAAGAAGTATGAGTTGCTTATCAAGATTAGATGGGCACCTTGCAAGAAGAATAATATTGTCAGCATAGAGAAGAAGGACGATGACTATCCCAACTAAGATCGTGCCAGCACATCCCGCTTCCTCTAAACAGCCTTCTAGCTTGTCGATGTAAATGCCAAATAGGGTAGGGGAGAGGGGGAAACCTTGTTTAACTCCGATATTACACTTAATATCTTTTGACCACCCCTCATTGCTCTTTAACTTTGCAATTACATTCTCGTATAACCTTATAGCAGAAACTCTCAACTCAAGAGGAACCTTTAGCTCTTCTAATCTATTCCAAAGGTTGTTTCTAGGAACCATATTGAAATCCTTTATAAAGTCCACAAAGCAACAAAAGAGATTAGATTTATCATTTCAGCATTCCTCCACAATGATCCTAAGCGTAACAAGGTGGTCTGTTGTTGAGTGTTGCTTTCTAAAACCCACTTGGCCTTTAGTCCGCTTACCTTCACTTTCAAGCCATATGATCAACTTCCTTTCCAAAATAATACCATATAACTTAGCGAGGAGAGCGCTGATCATAATTGTCCGATAATTAGAGGGGTTGTTTGTATCCCCACTTTTAGAAATAGGGATAATGAGGCTTTGAGTCCATGGTTTAGAGAACCCTTGCTTGACCGCTTGATTGAAAATCTGGGGGATGAGGACAAGACCTCCAATTTTTAAGATTTCCACTTGGTAACCTTCAATGTCCTTAGCTTTCCCATTAGTCAAGCGATTAACCCCAAAATCAATGTCTTCTAATGAGAAAATTCTTTCGTTGTGAGCAAGGTTTCAAAGTTATCCATGACATTTGGAGATTCATAAATCTTTTCAAGATAGGAATTCTAGTATTGTAAAGTAATTTTATTATTATCTTTAGTATTCCTAGTTAGAATCTGCCTCTAGAATTTCTTAGGAGCTACCTTAGAGAGGTGTAAGAGATTCTCTTGTCTTTTACAAATATACTGCATTTTTTTTCCTTTTAGTTAGGGCTTTGTATATTTTTATCTTGCCAATTTTAAGAGATTGATCAATAACTTCCTTAATTGCTCTCCTCAAAATTTTACAATCTCTGTCATACCATGGGTTGGTTTTGCTATTTCTTTTATTACTTGAAACTTCAATTGAGAACCTGTTAATAGAATATGAGAGGGTTGTAGTAAAATTATGATAGAGATCTTCTATGTTGTCTATACTAGATAAAAGAATCAAATTAGTTTTTAATTCATTTAGAATGAGATTTTTTTATTTCTATCAAAGATTAACTTCTTTTGGCTATAAGGATTATATCCTATGGGATCTCTATGCATGACAAAATTGAGAGTTATAAGTAAAGGCTTATGATCTGAGTTAGGGTCGTGGTCGTTTAAAAAGTCAAAATTTGTTATTTCATTATATAGAGGGAGATCAGAGATAACATACTCTACCACGCTACTACAAAGCCCATGGATGCAGGTCATCTGGCTAGAATTGGGCCACTTCCTTAGATCATTGCAACTTATGAGATCCTGAGCACTGCAGAGCTTGACTAGCTCCAACTAAAACAAATTCTCCCCGAGGTCTTGAGAGCTCCTTTTGTACTGACTAGCCAGAGGAAGGTCTTCGTCTAACCAAAGCGGATTAGGGTTGGAATGATTGCTTAGAATAATAGCTTGGTTGCTTGAAATTCGAGCATTAAAGTCACCCATTAAAAGGATATTTCCTTCATTCCTTAGGCTAGAAATATCATTCTCTAAACCATTGTAAGGACTATTTTTATCTATATTATTTTTCTTATAGAAGTTAGAATTGATGTGGGGAAATAACAGATTGCTATGTAGGTCTTTTTATCATAAATGTCAGTAATTTCTATCTAACTATATTGGTTGTAAGGGTCATTTTTATAAATCTTAGCATGGGGAGATATGTTCTTCTTAACGTAGCAATTTATACCACCAATGCCTCTACGGGAGAATTGATTTTTCCAGGTAGACCATAATGTAAAGCCATCTATGTTAGGTACCTTAGACTTTTTGTGCTCTCAAGTTTCAACAAGCAAAATAATATCAACATCATTGGAAATCCAACTCAGCTTGGGGCCTTTGTTCCATGCAAAGCCCCGACAGTTCTAAGAAAGAATCCAGAGCATGTTGAATTTCTATTTATTATCATCTTTTTGGTTTCTATTTCGAATACCTACTTTTCTATTTCTGATTATTGCCCATTTTCCTTCCTTCCTAAGTTCCTTTACCTTTTGAACCTCCTTTCAAAATTCTGCTTGATCTTCTGGAATGAGATCTCCATTTATAAATATTCTCATTCCTTTTAGACTTGAGGTTTTACTGAGTATGTTCCTAAATATGGTTAATAGTGCACACCTTTATTCAGATCGATCTTCATTTATTCTTAGTTAGTTTCCCCAACCTTGTTGCTTCTGTGAGACACATTGTTTCAATTTGTAATATGTTATGTAATTCTGTCTAGGCTTTGGCTAAAGTATCCTTGTCTACCTCCTTTTTCAAATTGAAGATTATAATGTTCAAGGCCCTTTTGTTATGCTCATGGTCTAATTCTATCAATTTTTCATTGCATCTTTAATTGATTTGATATCTAATTTACCTGCCACACTATTTAGGGTGAGGAGGCTATTCACTTTTTCTTCTAGCTCTTTTATCATGTCCTTCGTTTTAAGACTTTCTAAAGTATTAGCATCTACTTGCTGGGATGTTTGGTTCATATCTTGGTTTTGTTTTTCTATAACCTGCAACCTAGTATCCATTGCCTCCCTCTTATTCTGCAATAGTTCTATTTTATTTTCTATTTGTTTTTGGATCATGTCTTCAAAAGATGTGAATTTATTTTCCAGCATTGTTGCTAACTCTGTTTGTAGCTTGACTTCTCTTTCTTCTCTTTGTTTCTCTAAAGACTCTATATAATCATAGAGGCTCTATAGAGTAACTGTGTTAGGTCTACCTTTGGTAATCTTTTGTAATTGTGATGAATTATTCATACTTAAAAATATATGAGTAGATATGTATTAGAAAAATATAAGGAATGTTTGCACATGATCTCAGCAAGCCGGACCACAGGCGCATTCGCCCCAGATTGTTTTTCTTTTACCGCAAAGAGATCGTGAATTATTACCGCAGAGAGATAGCAAATTATGACCGCAAAGATCATAAATTATTACCACAGAGAGATTGTAAATTATTACCACAATCACATTTTCTTTTAAAACAAAGATATTTGTAACTTAAAATAAAATAACACTACATATTTTATATCGTGTACATTTACTTCCACAATCACATTTTATTTTGAAACCAAGATATTTCTAACTTAGAATAAGGCTTTAAATATGGTCATATTACGTTTGGGCCACTGCTTGAACTTGTGTAATATCAATAATTTCATTTCATATATTTATAGTTTTTAATATTATAATAAATGGCATTTTAATGTAAATATATTCAAAATTAAAATTAAAATAAATAAATATTTTTTTCTTAATTGGTCTACTCCTATATTGATACAAAAATGATATTACAGAGAGGCAGATGCCTCGAGAGTTCTAGCCATGGAATTGGCATTCTTACAAAAAACTCTTGACGTACTTACTAGAGAACCTGCGTATGGACTTACATCAGGATTTGTGATATCTAA
Source organism: Pinus tabuliformis (assembly GCA_031772625.1). NCBI lineage: Eukaryota > Viridiplantae > Streptophyta > Pinopsida > Pinales > Pinaceae > Pinus > Pinus tabuliformis. The sequence goes on from CM062819.1 coordinate 454,442,196, forward strand.
AAACATTAGATTCGGAATCTTGACAGTGACCCAAACTAGCCCATACAGTGACTAAAAAATAACCCATACAGTGACTAGGACTGACTTGTGCACAACTAGCGCTTGGATAGATTCCAACATAAACATAAACATAAACAGACACCAACATATAAGAGAAAGCCGCCCTCATAGTTGAGACCGACATATAGAATTGACAGAGTCCTGATTCAGTGAGCTTACAAGCATGAAAACTATGTATCCAGAGGGAGTTGAACTTCTTTATTCGACAACTGACCAAAAAACCAAAGGCACAGACTAGTTCAATCTTCGTCCGAGGTTGATGACTGTTCTTCTACAAATCGGGACCCAAATTGGTATGAGTCTTTGGATTCAGAAGGATGGGCCGCAGAACTTGAAGGGTCACCTCCCACTGGTGCGCTTGGGCCATCATTTGCATCTATATTCATAATTGGCAAACTGCCTGAATCTTGGCGCTGGGAGACGTTCTGGTCTGCCATCCTATGTTTTAGAGGAGCCCCAGGATTAACCTCCCCCGAACCCACAACGTCCTCACACATTTCGATTGTCACTGAAAAGATGAAGGACGAGTTTCCAAGAGAACAGGGAATGCGGAATCGGGCTCTATGTGAGTGAGAATGATGTGAACAAACTTCAGCTGTGACTTGCCATCTTCCCCTGCCCCTGCCACTTCTTGTAGCAAGATATCTATTGCAGCAGAACTCCGAAGCATCTGACGAGGGGTCCAAAGTGGTAGAGGATGGATGGTGGGAGACTCAGCCACGCGAATTGCCCTGTTTGCACCCCATTTTGGGTCATTCTCTAGGAATTTTGTGAAGAGAAAGACTGAAAAAAGGAGAGAGAATGGTAGGGAAGTGACTGAGGAGTAAGCACACCGAATGTAATAGAGACTGAGCACGCTGATAACTATCAGCACCATGAACCAAAGCCAAAGGGAAGCAAGGGATGGAGTTGGCACTTGAGGAATAGCAAGGAACTGCCACCTCATTGAACCTGAAAGCGCGCGGAGGAGAAATAGGAGTGAGGACCAGATCAGGCACCATCGTAGATAAAACGAATTCCAGGGAGGGCATCATTAATGCTGCAATTAATAAGTTTGTGCGAGACCATGTCTCCATCCTGCTGCAGTTACATCTGGCGATTTTGAGCGGCCACGTGCCCACCCTCCACGCCACCTTCGTACCCTTGAGCCGACTATTCACCCACATCCATGATAAATAAATATATTTTATTAATATATATAATTCCATTTTATTTATACTATAATTAATATTTTTTTTTTATATAAATTTGAGTTTTATAATTTAATAATTCATATAATTTGAAAACATTAATAATAACTAATATCTAAATAACTTTGTATTTAAAAATTTAGATATATAGTAAAATTATCATAATCTATTTTAAGTTTATATTTATTAAATATTGAAAGATATTAAATCTCTCAAAATATAAATATGATTTTGAGTGCAAAATTTTACAATAGAATAAGTCTTCTAAAGTTTTAATTTAATTATTAGTAATTATTATGTGGATGTTAGAGATTTTATTTCTATGAAATATGTCCGAATTCTATAGTAGTAATCACAAATGAATGGTTAAGATTCATCTCCAAGTTCATTATGATTTTTTGATAAAAATGAATTCATTAAAGGAAATGATATATCAACATATGTCATGTTGGGTATGTGGTATTGATAAGAATAGACTCATCTTAACTATGGATGTACCAATACATGAGAGCGATCAAATATTTCAATATGAAAACCTCGAGAGATTTGATTCATCTTATCACCTAAGGATCCTTATTTAACATGGATTTATGATAGCTCTTAATAATATTATTAATATTTATAAATTTCACATCATTAGATATAAAATTTTCTCATTTATAAATTATTAACACCTTGATTTAATAACTATCTAATATCCACTAAATAATTATAGTAGTAGCGAGGATAAGGGGCGAGGATAGGGGTTAGACATCTCTAAAAATTAATTATAACATTTCTGGTGTTTAGATTTAATTAAAATTTGTTACTAAAGTACATTGAATTAAATATTTATAAAATATTTTGATTGTGAAATGAGTTATGGTTTTTCGGCATCAGGTATTGATAAGGCATGGTAAGCCATGGTACAAGTCCATGGTAGTGTGAGAAAGCATATTTACAAGCTAAAATATCCATAGAAATGCGGGGTTGATTATTCATGATTGTGAATATTGTTATAATGTAAGTTTATTACAAGTATTAAGATTTATTAATTAAGTCTAAATATTGTTACTGAATTATTATTTCAATTTTATGCTTAAATGGATCTTAAATTACAGCTAGTATTTACATGTTATATATTTTAATGGGATATATTCATATTATGGTTTTCTTTGATCTAGAAAAAATATTCATAATTTTATTAATAAAAGAAAAATTATAGTATAACAAATTGAATTTTACTATTTTTTAATTTTTATTATTAATTATATCAACATTTAAATATATACACTCATTTATATTTATCATCTCCCTCTAATGACTCTATATTAATTTTAACATACTAGTTTTTAATTCATCATACATGTAAATGTTTACAAATAAAAATTCAGATCCATAAAATATCATCGAGGTTGATGTAGAGTGTCTCTCAATAAGTTATAGTATTGTAACAAAATCTATTTACAACTTAAGAATTTTCATGGTAAAGTAGGGGTGAATATCCATTATTAAGAATAATATTACATGTCTTTTTAAATGCATATATGTTTAATTATATAGTATTTTTTTAATTAATAATCAAATCAATTTAAAATAAAGTTAAAATTTTATGGTTTTTTCTTATTTTGGGCAATATGAGATGTATTATGGGGTAAGTATTTTAATGTTTATCATGGATTGATGCCCATCAATATTTACCAACCATTTAATTTGTATAAGTGTGCTATTATTATTTTTATTTATAAATTTCATATCTTTACATAAAAATATTCTTTTTATCTTATTTTATAAAACTATTATATGAAAATATTTTGTTTCAGTAATGCATATTTTGAATTTTTGAATTTATCAAGTGTTTTTATTGAATTTTTATCATTATTTTTTTAATTAAACCTATATCATCATTATTATTACATTTAAAATATTATTTTATATGCATACATATATATATATATATATAATCTCTCATATAAATGTAAAACCTTTATCAAAATAATTAGATAAATAACTAGCCACAACTTAGAATAAAATAAAATAGTAACTTGAATATTGTAAAAGTAATAAAAATATGAGAAAATTAACTACAAATTTATATATTTTTAGTATTTAATTTAAAGTTTATTTAATATATATAAAAAATAAAAAAATGAGATTAAAGATTTTAATCATTATGATATTTGTTTTGGTTTGTCAAGTTTTTACATTAAGTTTGAGAAACTGTGAGCGAGTATCTAAACTATCAAAAACACTCGAGATAACACTAGTGCTTAACATGGATGGTTTTTTTACCAAAGAGTTTTGAACCAGTGATTTTGATGTCATAGAGTGACTTAACAGTACACCTTCTATGCCAATTATTTTGAAAAATTGAAAATAACCAATGATTACATTAATCAATTTCATACTTTACTATATTATCATTTGGCTTGGGATTGGTCTTCAAAGTAGAATTGGTGCTCTTTAGTGACTACTTGGAACAATATATTTCAATCTCCCAACCTCTTTGATTTACACGTCGACATTTGATCAAAGAGTAATCCGATAGTTTGTCGGGTTTCATCAGAGGTGCTTGGAATCATCTCATCAATAGGCCACCACATTAAAAAAAACTACTAGTTGGAATTGGCAACATGGATAGGTTGTTCTACTCGCTCAATGGTTTGAGAAGCTAGTATGATCAACATTCATTATTAGTGGAAGAAATTTAGATTGCAGAAATTCAGGGCATTTTGATCTAAATCGATGTTAAAAATAGCTAGCACAAAATGTGGTTGAAAAACACCATAGGAGTTAATGGTATAAATCTAATATTATTGATAATATTAATATTAAAAAATATATACAATAATAAAAATAATAACAAAAATAACTATTATAATAAAAATATTATTATTAATATTAATTATTATAATAATTTTAACATAATTATGGTTATTATTATTATGATTATTGTTAATAATTGATATTACTACTAATATTAATTAATATTAATATTATTATTATTTATTAAAAGGTATAAATATTGTTTTTTATATTTTTTACTTAATATTTTCTAATTAACTAAGTGTAAAAGATTTATATTAAACTCAAGGGATTTCTATTAAGGGAATAATAAATATAAGAGATGAATACTAAAAACCTATGGTGTTATAAATCCAAGGGAATAAACTCTAAACCCAAGTGATTAATATTATAAACCCAAGTTACATAAACCCTAAGATAATCACGGTTGACCATGGTCTACTGTGGTCGATTTTTATATTGAGACAATATTTGTCACAATACCACATTGGACCATGATTAACCATGGTTCACAATAATTAATTTTCATACGGTGACCATATTTGTCACAATACAATGTTGGACCATGGTTGATTTTCATATTGAGAAAATATTTGTCATAATGTGACGTTGGACCATGGTTGGCCATGATTATAAACCTAAAGGATTTATATTAAACCCAAGTATCAATATTATAAATTCTATGAATAATATTACCCTAGGAATATGAACCTTTAGATTAATAAACTTGAAGGATTGATATTGGAAACCCAAGAGATTAATATTATAATCCCAATGTATATAAACCCTATGATAAATATTATAAACCATAAAATAAATATGTTTAACGATGGTTTACCATGGTTGATTTTCATATTGAGACAATATTTGTCACAATGGGATGTTGGACTATAATAGACCATAGTTGACCATTGTTTTATTTTCATATTGAGAAAATATTTGTCACGATGTGACTTTGTACCATAGTTGACAATGTTTATAATCCTAAGGGATTTATATTAAACCCTAGGGTTAATATTGTAAACCCTATGAATAATATTATACCCTAGGAATATAAAGCTGTAAATTAATTAACCTAAGGGATTGATATTATAAACCCAAGGGAATAATAAACCCAACAAATTAATTCTAAAATCCAAAAATACTGTGAACCTAAGGGAATAATATTAAACTCAAATGTTTAATATTATTATCCCAAGGTATATAAACCCTAAGATCAACGTTATAAACCCTAAAATAAATATGGTTGATTGTGGTTCACCATGGTTGAGCATGATTGATTTTCATATCAAGACAATCTTTGTTACAATATGACGTTATATTTATATTAAACATAAGGATTTATATTATAAACATAAGGAGTTATATTATAAACCCTATGAATATTATTACACCCTAGGAATATTAACCCTTATATTAATAAACTGGACAGATTGATATTACAAACTCAAGTCAATAATAAACCCAAGTGAATAAACATGGTTGACCATGGTAGATTTTCATTGTGAGACAATTTTTTCACAATGTGATAATGGACCATGGTTGAGTATGATTATAAACCCAAGGGATTTGTATTAAATCATATGATTAATATTATAAAGCTTATCAATAATATTGTACCCTCAAAATATGAACCCTTAGCTTAGTAAACCCAAGGGATTGATATTATAAACCCAAGGGATTATGTCTAAAACCACAAGGGATTAGAAACGAAAGGGAATAATATTAAACCAAAGGGATTAATATTATAAATACAAGGTATATAAACCCTAATATAAATATTATAAACCCTAAAATAAATATGGTTGACCATGATTAATTTTCATATTGAGACAATATTTGTGTCAATATGACACTGAACCATGGTTGAGCATCATTTATTTTCATACCAAGACAAGCTTTGTCACAATGCGGAGTTGGAACATGGTTTGTTTTCATATTGAGAAAATATTTGTCACAATGTGATGCTGGGCCATGGTTGACCAAGATTATAAACCCAAGGATTAATATTATAAAACCTATGAATAATATTATAAACCATAAAATAAACATGATTGACAATGGTCGACCATGCTTCATTTTCTTATTGAGACAATATTTGTCACAATATACATTGAAACATTATTGAGCATGATTTATTTTCATATTGAGACAATATTTGTGATAATACAATGTTGGACCATGGTTGTGTTTAATATTGAGATAATCTTTGTCATAATGTGACGTTGGACCATGGTTGACCATGATTATAAACTCAATGGATTTATAATAAATCCAAGGGATTTATATTAAAGTCAAGGATTAATATTATAAACTCTTTGAATAATATTGCACCCTAGGAATATCAACCCCTAGATTAATAAACCTAGGGAATTGATATTATAAATCCCGGTAAATAATAAACTCGAATGATTAATACTAAAAACCCAAGGGAATAATATAAAGCCCAAAAATTAATGTTATAAACCCTAGGTATATAAACCCTAAGGTAAATGCTATAAACCGTAAAGTAAACATGGTTTACCATGATTGATTTTCATATTGAGACAATCTTTGTCACCATATGACATTAGACCGTCATTGACCATGGTTTATTTTCATATTTGAATAATCTTTGTCACAATGTAACATTGGACTATCGTTTACCATGATTGATGATGGTTGACGATGGTTGACAATGGTTGACCATGGTTGATTTTCATATTGAGACAACCTTTGTCACAATGTGACATTGAACCATGGTTGACTATAGTTGAAAATGGTTTATTTTTGTGTTGATACAATCTTCATCACAATGTGACATTGGACCATAAATGAACATGGATGACCATGAATATAAACCTAAAATATTTATATTATTTCCTAGGATTAATATTATAAACCCTATGAATAATATTATACCCTAGGAATATGAATCCTTATATTAATAAACCAAAGGAATTGATATTATAAACCTAAGGGATTGATATTGTAAACCTAAGCTATACAAACCCTAAGATAAATACAATAAACCTTAAAATAAACATGGTTGACCATGATTTACTTTCATAATGAGACAATCTTTGTCACAATGTGACGTTGGTCAATGGTTGACCATGCTTGATTTTAATATGGTGACAATCTTTGTCACAATGAGATGTCATACCATCGTTGACCATGATTGACCATGGTTATAAACCCAAGAGATTTGTATTAAACCCTAGTATTAATATTATAAACCTTATGAATAATATTATATGGTAGGGATATGAACCCTTATATTATTAAACCTAAGGGATTGATATTATAAACCCAATAGAATAATAAACTCAAGGGATTAGTTCTAAAATACTGAGGTATTATAAACCCAATGGAATAATATGAAAGCAAAATGATTAATAGTAAACCCAGGGGATTAATATTAAACCCAAGGGATTAATATTATATATCCTAGGCGTATAAACTCTAAGATAAACATTATAAACCCTAAAAGAAATGTAATTGACTATGACTAGCCATGGTTTAATTTGATATTGAGATACTTTTTCTCACAATCTCACATTGGATCATGGTTGACCATGGTTGACAATGGTTGAACATGGTCGAAAATGGTCGACCATGGTCGATTTTCATATTCAGACAAACGTGTCACAATGTGACATTGGACCATGGTTGGTCATATTGACACAATCTTTATCATAATCGACGTTGTACCATGGTTGAAAATGGTTTATTTTCATATTGAGACAATATTTGTCACAATGTGATATTTGACCATGGTTGACTATGCATGACGATAATTATAAACCCAAGGGATTTATATTAAATGCTAGGATTAATATCATAAACCCTATGAATAATACTATACCATAGGAATGTGAACCCTTAGATTAATAAATCAAAGGAATTGATATTATAAACCCACAAGATTAATATTAAAAATCCAAGGGATTATAAACACAAGGGAATAATATTAAACTGAAGGGATTAATATTATAAACGCAAGTTATATAAACCCTAAGATAAATACTACAAACCCTAAAATAAACATTGTTGACGATGGTTTACCATGGTTGATTTTTATATTTCGACAATCATTGTCATAATGCAATGTTGGACCATGATTTTTAGTGTTAGAGCACTCATTGATAAAATATCTCCCCCCACAAGCTTACATGTAGCAACCGTTAAAAAAAAATTGTAAATGTCAGTTTTAGAACAATCACCCACAAAATTCCCACTCAAAAAATCAATTTTTTTATTTATTTTTATTTTAAAATTATTTGTTCGGCACTAACAAATATTGATAATAAATTTCCCTCAACCAGGAGAATTATGTTCCATCACAACTAACTCCGCTAATAGAAGATATGAAATAATATTTCTCGAAATTAGAAAAAATGCATTTATGGGAAAAACGAAACATGCAACATTTTCCAGGAACTTTGCTTAAAATTGCAAGAACATAGCAACATAATATAGAGTCAATGGACTTTGATTGTGAGGAAAACTCTATAGTCCATAGAGAGGTAGGGACTAATAATAGAAACATGCAATTTTTTTAATGAGAAAGAACTTATAGGAAAGTAATACTAGCACTTATTTGGAAATACTTAAGAATAATTATAAAGATATACAATTTTTAAAGAGAAAAAAAGTAAAGAGAAAAAGTTTAGAATAAGAACAAACTATGATTGTGGAACTAGCATTTATTTAGAAGTATTATGTTAATTATGGAAACATATTCCTTTATTTGAATTTATAGGTTAGAAATGTTAAGAATTTATGGGTTAGAAATGTTCATTGTGAAAAATTTTGTTACATGTTTTTCAAATCTATATATGTTCAATTTTCATATTAGTTATTTCTATAGTAATAATAATATAATCATAATGATAATTTAAAATAAAGTTAAAATTTAGTTAGCTTTTATAATTTTGGAAACACATTTTTTGTAAACCTAGTATTTCATTAATCAATTGGGACATAACATGTGCATCATATGCCTTTTGACCATAGTCTACCAATTAGGAAATCAAACCACTAGTGGAAATGTAGTTCCTTTATCCAAAATTTCAAATATAACTCGAAAAAATTGTATCCATACAATGGCTAAAAATTTTGTCCAATTCCATCATGCAAATTCATAAGACTAAGTGCATCAAAATGGAAAAAATGTTGTTGAAATTAAATGTAACTATGAATCTTGAAACCCAAGAGAAAATAGTAAACAAAAAGAGGTACCATGAAATAGATTAGTTGGATGTTAAAAGATTAATTGGTGTCGTTGGTGTGCCAGGTTAAACCATTTTTTTTCCTATGGAGATGATGGCCTCAATTCACATTGATCGCAGAATCGTGTCCTAAGTTGAAGAGACATCTCTTGATTCTCTGCTTCGATGGAACTTAGATGAAGGGAGAGCTTACTTTTAGTGTCTTCCTTATCCTTGAGGGATTTTCCAAGCAATGTTTTAATGTGCCAATATAATTATATAGTACATAAATATTGATTTTATCTTCCTTTATTGTGGTAGAGAACTAGAAGCCACTCAATCATTGAGGAGTGGATTTCCTCATCAGGGTGCTCATTCCTTCTAGTAATTTATTCAAGTGCTACTTGATTCACAACTATCTAGATTTGTTCAGGGGTGTGTTCTTGGTACCTCTGCATTCGATATTATGTTTAGAAGAACTCTCATGAAATCCCCTCACCCCTACTAGAGGAGTTATGTCAACTTCTCATGCACTGGTAGGGCATGATGGAGGATATATGCTAACAAAAAATGATAATGAGGGTGGCAGGATAGGGTAAAGGATAGCATGAAAGCACAACAATGTTGAGAGAAATAAAAATGAGTTACAATAGAAAGATGAATCTAATATGAGGTGGATTAACTAGTGATGACTAAACAAGTGTTACAAGGAAATCAGGTAAAGCAATTGTGATGTTATCAAAGCACTGTGAGGGACAAGTGTTAGGGTAAAAACAATCTATTTGTTGGTATAATTGAATGAATATGAGCTTGTATATAGGGAATACATGTGTATCACGAGAAGGAATGAAGTGCAATGACTTATATCACATGAATTATATGATTAGGAAACACAAATAATTTCAACTTGTTTCCAACAAATATTTAAAGGAAAATGGAACTGGGACTAAGCATGAAATGCAGCAAAAGGCCCTTTTTTCTAAGAAAGGATGAATATGATGTTGTACTAGAGCTAAAAATTGAAGGGCTCAAGCACCCAATCATTCCAATTTAGCCACGAGCTATTGACCACCATAAGTAGACAGAACTTGAGGAGCTAACAAATTTTTGTGGCCTCCTTTATCTAAGTATCAAGGGAATTCTTCACAAATAGTTTTAACTCAAGAAAGGCTAGGTTAGTAGGACTTGTTCCTTTCCCTTCCAAAGAAGTAGAAACAACAGAGGTAGGTAGGAAAATCATAGTCGAGGTAGGAATTTTCCCCCTCCCAATTCCACTGTAGGGATAGCCATATGTAGCATAGTTAACAATATTATCTCAGTGTACATAATACCCATCCTCTTTGTTCCAACAATGAGTAATAAATTGGGGTGATTTCGTACCTCACACCGCATGGATGTTAAATGCGATGGGAAATTGGAGGATGGCATGGCCCTACCTCCCCCCATGTGGATCCAAGTGACAAAAGAGGGCTAATTCCTCCTCCCCTCTCACATTGTTTTCTAGTGTGGCATCTCTATTGAGGATAATTATTAAGTGTTTAGGTGATTATCATGAATTGATGTCTATCATTTCCTACCAACCATTTAGTTTATATAGTTGGAAAAATATTAATAAAAAATTAAATGAATATTGAAAAATAAATATTTGATTAATATTCAAGCTAAAATTGCAATAACAACCATTTTCTAACCAATTTAAACAATATTTAAAATCAAGTCATAAATAATTGATCGAAATTAATGGAATGGCACACTGTAAAAAAATTAAGAAAATATGTTACGAAGAGAAAAACTGAAGTGAAAACTTGAAGGGTGAGTTAATCCCTCCTCCCCTCTCACATGTTTTTTTAGTGTGGTATCTCTGTTGAGGATAATTATTAAGTAAGTGTTTTGGCGATTATTATGAATTGATGTCTATCATTGCCTACCAGCCATTTAATTTATATACTTGGAAAAATATTAATAAAAAAATTAATTAAATATTGAAAAATAAATATTTGATTAATATTCAAGCTAAAATTGCAATAACAACAATTTTCTAACCAATTTATACAATATTTAAAATAAATTCATAAATAATTGATCAAAATTAAGGGAATGGTGCATAGTAAAAAAAAAAAAAATGTTACAAAGAGGAAAATCGAAGTGAAAACTTGAAGGGAAAGTTCTTAAAGATATAATGAAAGGTCTTCATCCTTCTATCATGTGCCCAGAAAGAATGCATTACAAAATTAAAAGCATATTATTTCCTTAAGAGTAGGTTAGTGATGATTGAACAAGGTCACTAACTGCTCCCTGTCGTGACATAAGATCTACATTAGGTGGCTTGGTGAGAATATTGAGAGAGTCATTGATAATAGAATGAGCTCAATTTTTTTTCATCTGTACCTTCCATGAATTTTTTACTGGTTTCCATGAATAACAAGGAAATTATAATAAAAAAATTATAATAAAACATAGATGAAGCCAATTCAAACTAGCCATAAATCCAAATCAAATAATTACTCACTGTAAAAAAAATAAATCGAAGCATAAATAAAAGGGATCCCAGATATACATATGTTTATATCCCCGTTGGAGATGCTCCATAGTGCACCCATCTTTTGCATTGCTCAACCCACAACGAAGTCAAAATCAAAATTATTCAAAATATTTAGGAAAGATACTACTTGGGGAATCTCATGCTAACCCTGATACCACATGGGGAATGTCTTGTTGACCCTAATAGCATCAAACTTTAACAAAAAATTCTTAAAATTGCTGAATGAATCCTTCACCATAAACACTTCGATAGTATTTATGTAGCCTGTTAAGCCCCCATTATTAGTCCCTGCCTGGGACTAATAGCAATATCGATCGTTGATCATATATTAATCGGTCCTTTGACCAGAAAAATTTGTGCACTATCAAAGTTTAACCAAAGTTTATTTCTGCAAATATCGGTGTAAGAAATTTATAACCAAAGTTGTAAATTGGAGGTCTTATTACACGCTTCACGTGCCCCGATGTTAATTCAGCGAGGACAAATTATTTTACCGTAAGTTTTATGTTTAGGGTGCCTATTTTCCTTTCCTGCATGTTCTTCTCCGTGCCCTGCATGAGCACCTTGCATGCCACTAGTCCCAGATGTCTCTCGCTTGGGCTATCAATTCTCCGCAGAAGACAGCTACCAGCCGCTTGGGAGAGTAGTTCAACATGGGCTTTTCTCCTCGCTCGGGCTATCAATTCTGTGCAGAGAGTTTTTCTATTCCGAAATTTGTTCAACCCTTCAGTTCTTCCAATTCAAGGTGGTCCTGATTGAAGATTCAGGAGTAGGGAAGTCCAATCTGCTCTCCAGATTCACGCGCAATGAATTCTGCCTCGAGTCCAAATCTACAATAGGCGTGGAGTTCGCAACTCGCACAGTGCAGGTAGATCAAATTAGATCCCTGCTCTTCTCTTTCTATTCAATACCTTTAACCTTACTCGCTTCCAAATCTGGTAAAACCCATCATTGTTTTATTTCAGATATGGTATGGTATGGATCACTGTTAGATTGCTCAATGACATGTTATTGATTTTGGAGTTGTGGGTCTGCTTAATGGTCCACCATGGTTGGTGGGTGTTTTTTTTGGGTCTTATGCTATAGAAAGGAAGCGTAGGATTTAGGGTCGATCCCCACATTTTGAAAGGGATTTAAGCTATATATTGGGCAATTCATCCCATATCTTGTTTTGTGAGCAGAATCTCAGTGCTGGTATTTGAAATTCTCTGATATCTATTTATATCAAGTTAGGTTGAACTCATCGAACATCAGCCACACACATCATGTTTTAGTTAACTGGATCTCGGTAGCCTTCACCCGCATCGTGTTTTTCCGAACCCGATACTGGTGGCATACGTCAACATCCTGTTTTTTAGGAACCCAATTTCTGTTGGATCCACCCACACTCGATCTTTTAAACTGAAATTCATCGACATATATTGGTATCTTGTTTTGCAAACTCATTCTCAGTAGTACCCCCGACATCGCATATCTGTCTCTCATAACACAACACAATCTGAGGATAACCAGCCCGCATATTCATGCTATGGATTTTAAATTTTAATCTGGGACAAGTTACCAAACCTTGTCTATTAGAACTAATTTTATTTAGAGTCGGGCGACATTTTGTTATTCCTCTTACAACCTGTTAATTTGAATCGAGTCTTTGTAACGCCTACACCTATCTTATTTAATACTATGTCCAGTAAAACTAGATATATCATGCTACTAATCCATATCTTGTAAGATCGAATTAAATCTTTGTAAAATGAGCACCTGTCTTGCTATCTTTCCCAAAATCTGCATAACAGTTTAACAGATGTTCTGCCCACACACTATTATCTGGTTATGTTAAATGCTTTCAGTAATAAATTACACAGGATGTTCCATTTTTGTCTTTAATTACATCACCGTACTATTAACAATATATTGTTATGTGACTGCAATCCTGGTAATCACTCAACAAATGATCCACCTACGTCTTAGGAGCAAATACTGAGCTTCTCTTGCTTTGAACTGAATATCAGAAGCCTCCTCCCACATCCCTGTAGTATTCACCGACACATTATTATATTCAACTTAATCAAAGTCTCCTGCAACATCCGCTGGCATCTTGTTATATCAAATAAAATCTTTGTACCATGAATCTACTTTTGGTCATGTCCAATCATATCTCTGTTTGTCAACTCACATCTTTCTGCAATGTTTTCGGTAGTGGTTTGGCAAAAGATCTAGCACCCCCACCTCTAGTTATGTTTAATAAATTTGGAAAAATATGCAAATGATCAGTTTTTGTCAACTTCAACTAAATACCTGTGGTGTTAATCTCAAAGTTAGTTGATGACATGATGTAATAGTGCCAAACAAATGATCTATCTAGATTCTGAATGTTACATCTGGTAACATGAAACTAAATCTTTTCAGATATACTGGACCGAATAATACTGTCTTGTTAGCTTGAACTATGGTTCAGTAAAATCCACCGTCTTCTGTACACCACTTCTGCGTTGTGCTAAACTAAATCACAATCACAATGTCGGCCCTGGGGAATGATCCAAGATCAATAAAATGAACTAAATCTTAGCAATATCTGGCCACATGTTGTCATTTCAAACTCAGCTCTGGTAGTGATCCGTGAGTGATCCATACACAAACACAAATCTGCTTATGAGGAGTCAATTCTCAGCAGAGCTGTGTTGAACTACATCCTAATAATATTCATCCACATTCTTTTATTCTGCAGTCAGTTTTCGTCATATTTCATCAACTGTTCCTTTTTGTACGCCTGTAGCTGAGTCTGTTTAAATTAAACCTTTCTAACAAAATACAATGGCTGCTTTAGTCTTTTGAAGCAGTGATCTGTAGGAGCCTACCCCAAAAAGATTGGACCATTATACTTTATATGTTACTTTGAATAACTAAAAGAGAATGGCAGGAAGCCTGAAAAAAAGGATCTTTCATGCAGATTATTGATATTCAGAATCTCATTGTTCAAAAAATTGGTGTTGGCAAACAATTGCTGAGGGTCCAGACATTGAGTCATTGGAAAAGTTGGCGCAAACATTGGAAAATCTTGGCAAACTGCAGCACAAATCAAAAAATACAAATAAAGATAATTTTATTTTTCGTATATATATATATATATATATATATATATATATATACATGTCATAAACTAAGAGCAACATCAAATAAGCACATTGGCACAGAAAAATGGAACAAAACACCAAAATATATTATGTAGTGGATGCCAGATCCTAAATGATACAACAAAGTCAGTACTAAAAAATCCTGTTCGTTGTCCATTCAAGACTAATAAATACAAAAATATCAAATATATAATAAATGAATCTCATCAGCATTATTCATCTATAGTGATTAATCCAAGTGTGAGCTATTGATTGACTGCAGGTCCATCAACCGCACAGGCTTTCTGGGGAATCTTACAGTCAAACTCCCTCAAGTTCTGTTGTTAATTCCAGGTATGGTCTTTGCCTCTCCATGAGCGGACACACTACCTTCTTTTCAGTTAAAGTCTTCGGTGGTTGTGTTGAGGGTGACTGCAGTACACTGACACCCTTTGCTACATGCAGACCAACACGGCGATGGGAGGTCCGACATAAGTAAGCGGGGCTTTTTGTTTACAAAATTAACTCTAGCAAATGTTTTTTTAGTTGCATGCCTAGAACAAACTAATTGATTCCACTAGTGTGGTGAATATTTTTCTGCAGGTAAATTTCCTGACTGGTTCTTGGGCGAGTTTTCTAATCTTCTCAAGGGCCTCTCATGCTTATATAAAGTGCTTGTTTCCTCCAGGTGCTACTTTCAACCTTTTTTCAGTAGCCCCAGCAATTTACAGTTTAATAACTTATTCGAGGGTTGTTCAGACTTGCAAATTTCCATGATATCTTATTGTTGTTTTATGTCAGGACCTATGACGCTTCAAGTCGATTGATAGTATTGGCTTGCGTCTCGAAGGGGTTTCTTTACACTGAGTTATGCAAAACCTCTATTATTCTCAGTGTATAATTGAATATCTAGACAGTTGACATCTATACTTATTATCCAAGAGGTTTTTCGACCATTTTACTTCTATATTGACTGTAAAGTTTATATGTATATGGCAGCTCCTTTGATTTTTTTTAATACAATGTTCACTATTGTTTCGACATGTTTTTAAAAGGAGTTTTTGACATTTCCTTCTCTATATCATTTTCTGTATGTACTCAATAGTTCTTTTCTTGGCTCTGCAATAAGTTTGTCGATGTTCTTATGGAATTTGGCCTTATCGCCTGAGAGGATTTTCCCGCTTAGTTTTAAAACCAAACTATTTGTTTTATGATTAAATTGACGCATGCATAACGACAATTCCTACTTAGCATCATAATTGTCTACTCATAATATTAGAGGGTTTGTTCTCTGTGTTTACTAATTTATTATTTGTAAAGAATAAATAGACCACAAAGAAGCCAAACATTTGATGGCCATTGTCACATTCTATTTACTGAGGGGTAATTGAGAGGCATGTTCTCTAGCCTCAACCATATTTCTTTATTTATTTTTATGTTTTTTAGTTTTTAGAAACAAGGTGGGTTCTGTATTTCTGCATGTTATATTTTTATACTTTATGGGCCTAAAGGCAAAAGTTTTCAATTATTCAATGAAGGTCTAGTAAATTAACACTCATGCTCTATATTTTTTTTTTCCTAAGTTGATTTCCTGCCAATTGAGTAGACCCAGAGTATATAATCGTTGGGTTTAAAGCTTTTAATTAGCCATACCATCTATTGGTTTTCTTTCCAAAGCCACGATTATGTAGTCATTTTGGATAAACTCATAAAACAAAATGAGTGAAATACCATTTTTCACAGAATGAATGGCACCGACTGCCTCGCGATCACAATGTTCCTTGCAAAACCATTTCTCTATAAGTAGAAAGAACTACATTTTTAATATGCCCGATTAATCTCACTAAATAATCATATTGAGAATAAACAGACATAGGCAAAGTAATTCTATAGGGAGTATAAGAAAAAAACTTTACTAATGGAGAAATTGAATTTGGTCACTGGCAGTGAAAACTGAAGAGCGTCGAGAGGTGAGTATCGACAGAGAGATGGATTTCACCACCAAATACATTGGTAACTCTATTTCACTGTTATCACAAATGAAGAAAAGTAAATTAAGCGAGAATTTCATCGTTTATCCTTTCGAATGATTTTCAGGGATGAGAGTCTGCAAACAATATTTTTGTTCTACAAAGAAAAAGCCCAGTTCAGGAATAATGTATCAGGCATGTTATTCATGTTATTGCATTTGAGAAGAATATAGTCATTTAGTTGCCACATGAAAGTGGAATAGTTGATCACTCATGCATTTAGAGCTCCTTTTTTCAGAGATAAACAAATCCTTTGTTTTGTCGTTGGAAGACAAAGTTATCGACATGTGTTCAGGCAAATGCAGGAGTAAGTTGTCTGTTCATATTGGCCCATCATGATAATGGGAATATATATACTTTGTGTATATATTTCATTATAGAAAACCCATGGACTTGCGGCTCAGCCGGTCCTGCTAATAATAAAGCTTAATAGACTCATTTACATAGCATGCTCAGATATAGTAAATGAATATAAATTGCAAAATCTGTGAAGCAATTGTTGCATGCCTAAATGTACCGTACAAATTATTCCACTACCTTAATGATCACTGGAAAGCCAGGCCCAGCAATGCATATAAATCATTCACAACAAAACTGTTTGGTCTTGGTAACCAAAGCCACCTAACAGTGCAAGTGAAAAGTCTTAGCCTTCTTATATGTTACATGCGTTGTAGCTAGGTGACCCGCCTAAGCGGGAGTGGAGGTAAAGTAGCTTACCTGCCCTCACTCTCTAGAATTATTGCCAAGTAGCTATCTGCTGGTCAACAACCCGTGACGAAGAAAGCCAACCAATATGTCATAGACATGATGAGGCAACACATAAGTTTTGCTGATGGATACTGCTTGTGGAGCTTCCTATGGAATAAAGCCTTTAGTGCGAGTGGAAGGTTTTGCTTCAAAATACCGAGTCACATTGTAATTTGGTAGCTCTTAGCTTAAACCCCTTTTTATATCCATCCGAGATATAAATATCCAAGTGTTCGTCATCCCTTGCAAACAACTACATAGAGTTATGTTTTTATAAACTCTGTGAAATGATTTTCATGTTCAAGAGGCCTTTAGCAATCTTGCTCCATCAGCTTATACTTGCTTATTCTCGAGCGTTTGTATTTTTGTTGTCGCAGACCCCGGCAGGGACTACCGCCACGGCAGTGGCTCCCTTGTTCATGTAGCATTTGTCATCGATTATCCTTGCAACATTGGTTAGTATTTTGTACTCATGAGTCATTTTTTTTATAATGTGTAAATTTTTTTATGTGCTTTAATGCATCTAATTTTCCATTTTGTTTACATGATTTAAATTTAGTTTTGGGAATTTATAGAGT
Organism: Pinus tabuliformis; assembly: GCA_031772625.1. Taxonomy (NCBI): domain Eukaryota; kingdom Viridiplantae; phylum Streptophyta; class Pinopsida; order Pinales; family Pinaceae; genus Pinus; species Pinus tabuliformis. Next base: position 454,460,429 of record CM062819.1, read on the forward strand.
TTGGATTCAGTGGAATTTTTAGGATTTTATTATTATTATTATTATTATTATTATTATTATTATTATTATTATTTTCATTAGTTTCTTGAATTGAGAGGAAATAATGCTAGAGATACCTACTAGATTGGGATAATTCTTCTTCATATTTAATTGGCCATGATAAAATAAAATGATTTCGGAAAGTTACTATAGCTCATGGAGGTATGATTCCCAACAATAACTAGGCGGTCTTGCCAAAGAAGTCTACACAAAAGCTAATAGAAGTTTACACAAAAGCTAGTAGAAATGGTTGAAAGATTCACATAAATGCTATTGTCACTTAGCTCTTTGGTTTTGGATTTATTTGCAATCGTCCATGGGGAAGGGTATAGATGTGTCATAGTTGACTATAAGGGGTTTGGATTTTTTTTATTTTTTTTATTTTGGTTTTTATTTTTGACTTGTTGTTCATGCTTTGTAGATTATTGTGGCCATGTAGCTATGATTTTTTATTTTTTCTCATAATTAGGAGAATCAGTGAACCTATGGCTTGTTACTAAAGAGACTAAATATGAAGTCAATAGTTCTAACACTATACTCCTAACATGAATATACCAACTAGAAACTTCACTAAATAGGAAAAATGTTTTTACAATCTAGGAAAAGCCCCTATATTGATTCGCAAATGCCTTCCCATGCATATGCGCTATCCCAATGCAATGGACCCACCATGTAGACATGTAACTTAATTATAATACATGGTTAGTATGTGGACAAGTGAGTATTTTTTATCCAAAATAAATAAGAATAAGATAGACTCTTAGCTTATGAAGATAATAACCAAAATCAAAATTCACTTTGAAAATGTGCCTTCATATTGGAGAATATATAATCTAGATAATTATAAATAATAAAACAATTTTGATAAAATTTGTTAAAATTATATATATATATATATATATATATATATATAATATATATATATATATATATATATATATATATAACAACATTATGAATCATGTTTTTTTAAATCGTATGAAAATAGTCATTATATCATTATGACTATCAATTAATTTTTCTATATATAGAACGGGGGAAATGCTACATCAACTTTGTTTTACAAATTTTCGGTTGAAAACATGTTCATCATTATACATTGTGGTGTTTCCATTTCCATCGAGAAGGTGCTCAAATATTTCAAAGTGTTCCACCATTTCTTAATGAGAGAATTGAAAAAAATATCTCCAATCTTCAGAATTAGCTTCTAAATAATATTTTTAGACATCGAAACGGCTAGTCTTATGCTGCAAGAATTCAAACGTTGTCCTTTCCTGGTGCTAGGCGTTCGGCATGATCACGACTTTCAAATGCATGTACCACAAATAGACTGTACAGTCTAGCCATCACATTACGATCCACCCGTTGTTTTCGAGAAGGATGGACTCGCGAAGGCAAGTATGGAAACGATTGCGGACTCACTATAATTTCTTTCCACAATGAATCACAAAGTGAAATAGAGAAATGATCCTTTGAATGGTATTGGATACAATTGCAACATTACATTATCAAGGTGAACTTAAGTATCCACTTTGGGAATTTAGATTGATTGATATTTAAAGGATAAAATGGAAAATATATTTTTTTACTAATATTTATTAATAAATTTGTTCATTAATATTCATTATATCACAAATGGATTTCGTCGGGATTTGGGTCATGTGTAAGTTGAAAGACGTAAGGGTCGGAGGGCAGCTTACGCACAACCCTCGCATGCTTGGTAACAAAGGTATGGTGATAGTGCGCATGCAAACAATTAATAGTGATGAGATGGGACAGAGTGATACCTCCTCAAACGTGTTAAGGGTTTCCTTTTCCTCATTCTTAAGTGTTTGCTTTCTAGTTTTAGTATTTGGTTTTGGTATAGTGCTCCTGTATCGCTCATGGTTGTTCGAGAAGAAGGCTCTATAGGTTGGTTACCCTGGTGTTGCTAGTTCCTCCAGACTCGTATCGAAATACACCAAGTATGTTATTTGTATTTTCCTTCTTCATCACCTTCTCTCCACAACCTATCCTCACAGATCTTATGGAGAAAACTTTATAAAATAGACTTTGCAGGAAATTGGAATCTATGTCGCGAATTATGGAAAGATCCTGTCAGATTTTACTCTGTGTTTTCTGCTTTCTGTATGACTATCTCTATTCTCTTTGGTATTTTATTATCTCTCATGGGCATGTGCTACATCTCTTTGGCTTGAAGCTCTGTGGATGTTGCATGCTTGTTTTTCTATGCTAGTTGTTTACTCCATTTGATGTCTCTTTTAGTGTGGAAGATTAAGAATTTCCTATTTTTGGCTCCTCTCGTTTTACCTTTGTGTCTGGTTGGAAACGGGCTTAGGGAGCCAGGGCATGTTGCTCCTTTCCTTGGGTCGCAAACCCATCTTGTTTTACCTCTGTGTTCGGTCTTAAGTGGGCTTAGGGAGCCTGGGTCTATTGCTCCATGTCATAGGTATCAAACACATCTCAATCTCAGATTAATTGTTGAGTTTGCGCCTTAAATTAGGTATCCTATGCCTCTAAGTTGTGATAATTTACCAGGTATTTAGTGTCTATATAATTGTTACCACCCCAAACTATCAAGTTTCTCCAAGCTCGAGCTCTGGGAAGCATGTTCTAGGGTTTTTGTTGTACCCATTGTTTTGTTGAGAAGAATCAAGGCTCATCCTTTCTCTGGTTCTAGCTCTTCAGGAAGAGGTGTTCACGGTTAGGGAAGGCAGACGGGAAAGCAGGGAGACAATGATTAACCTCAAGCTTGCCAGACGCGGGGTAGAGGTCGTAAATTAGACACACAACTAATCCAAGATCCTACTCACTCCTATCAAGTAGGTACCCCATCTCAGGTTTGACATCTAATTTCAAATTGGGAAATATAACTTAATCAGCAGCCAAAAGCAAAGTTTCAATTATAAGATTTGAGAGACTTGGTTCCTCACCCTACTCTTTCTAGACGCTGTACTTCGTAATATGAGAAGACCGTTCACCTCTATTGGTTGTTGAAGAACATTGTGGCCAAGGCCATAATGAACCCTCTAGCTAGCTTTGTTATGTTTGATCCTGGTCTTAAGAAAATATAAATGGAATTTTAAATTATCTAGTTCCAAATTCAGCAACATAATGTTTACTTAGCCACATTGAGAAACACATTTTGTGTCTTCCTCGGTCTGAATTACCAAGTTCAAGTGTGAAGGATCTAGCTCTAGTGGATTCCTCCGATGAATAGCAATCTTCTTGAATTTATTTGGTTTCATTTTATTTAACTCTATATGGTAAATCTATTGGTTAGGTTATTATGGTACAATTAATGTTGTTCTATGGCCAACAGACCTAGTTTCCCAATGGGCAGGTTGAGGCCATTGAACTCTTTGAATATGGTTGTAGCCTGCTTTTGATGAATATGAATGGAAAGGTCTTGTGAAGCTTACAAATAAAATAATTAAAAAAAAATGTACGTAGGTTTAGGCTAATACAGTATTTTAAACTAATTCCATTACAATATAAGAGAAAAAGAAAAAAATACCTAATTATTAAAATAATTTTTTGAACTAAAATATAATAAAATATTTGGTGGAAACTAATATTATATTGTTAAAACTAGATAAATGAATACTTTATTAAAAATAAAATCTAAAATACATGGAAGGTGACATGTTGAATACACGAATTCATTATTTACAATTATCTTATAAAATAGTAAAAACAAAAATTTATGTCCATATTGAGTAAAAAAAACAGAATAAAAAAAGAAAGAAAGAAAAAAGAACATATTATTAATTTTAACAGGCGGCAACAAAGCTTACATTATATATTCTAAAAGGTTAGAGAGACTTAAAGTGATTTATTTTATTTTATTTAGAGTGATTTATTTTATAGTTAATGAAATTATTTATTTAAATTCATAAACTAAAATATAATAGATTTTTTTAATAAATATTAATAGAAATTTAAAAATAAATAACTATCTATTTAAAAAATATAATAAAATTATTTTTAATGATTATTTATAAATAGTAAATTAAAAAATTATATATATATATGTTTTAAATTAAAAAGAAACATTGAAACAATGTTATTTGACTAAATATATATAACATATTTATTTTCTTCATCGGGATTGGAATATTATTTGCTTAATTAAACACTCTTTTGCTCTCTCCTCTCCGTTATCACACATTACAAAAGACATATAGATATGAAGTACAACACAAAACAAATAGACATAACACACAGCGCAGACAAACAACAGAATGCTCTCACATCACAACAAACGTGATGCTCTCACATCACAACAAACGTGGCTAGAGGAGAGGCATAGATCTATCACGAAGGATCCTATAAAATTTAAAGATGATTGGCGTTGCTTGGCCGCTCCAACGGTAATATTTTCCATCAAACCTGCCACGTTTGAATTCCTATTTGACGGAGGATCCTATAAAATTAAAGATGCTTGGCCACTACGGTAATATTTTCCATCCAGCATCGCACGTCTAAATTCCTATAACCGTTTTCTACATCGTTTTATCATCACAATCCTCCACTCCGTTGCTTTTGATCATCCTCGTCATTATTACTGCTACATCAACACAAAATTCATTCCCATTTTCATCATTGTGATAAGCCACTCCCCTTGCTAGCGAAAATATCGGAAAATAAACAGCGTGGTACTCCACTCCCCTTGGAAGCGAGAATATCGGGAAAGAAAATGAATATATTGAGTTGCCAAAAAAATAAGTGTAGAGTAAAATTCGTTTTTCTAACTTAGCATAATCAATAACGACAACATTCATTCCCTTCGTATCCAACGCACCCGCCACCCACCTCGATTTGTAAAATGCAGTTTCTTCATCATGATCCCTTTTTCAACTGTTCTTCCTGGTTATCATGATTACATAAAATAAAACATATATCTATCAAGGATCTATTTGGCTTTCATTAGGCGTGCAACGGCAATATTTTCCATCCATCATCTCACGTTTCACAACTCCAATGTAATACAATTTGAATTGTGTACGTCTATAACCATCTTCTACGTGGTATCATCATTGTGATTCTTGTGTATGTGTATAACCATCTTCTACGTGGTATCATCATTGTGATTCTCCCATTTTCATCATGACTAGATCAACCCCATAATGATTCCCATTATCCGATTGTGATTGTGATTAGCGTTATGATTATAATCATCCAATCGATATATTAAGTTGCAAAGAAATTATAACTGACATTTTAAACGTTTAAACTAAGCAAGGGTGAAAATATTCTCAACCGTTCATATCCAAGGCACCACGCTGAACTGCTGAAAAAAAAGTGGATTAAAATCATTAAGCTTGATTTGTGCAGCATGGGATAAATTAATATGATATTTACATAATTATTCACCTAAAAGAAACAGTAACCTTAATTTGTTTTAAAAATTTAATTATTACATAAATGATTTTACTTCTAAATAATAATGTAATAATTAAATAACAATATAATATTAATAATAATCTATGTAATATAAATTAAACTAAATAAAATAAAATAAATATCTAATATTAATAATAATCCATATAGCTTAATAAATTAAACTAAACAGCATTTCTTAATATATTATATTGTCTATTGATTATTTATTTTTCTAATATGGTTTTTAAGTCATGAGAACTCAGAAGGGAACACGCTAGTGTGTACACATCTGTAACAAACCTAATTTCTTAGCTCTTAACTCTCTAATCTTTTTTTTTTCTTTTTTACTTCGGTGAATATCATACCCAAGCATTTAAGGAATTTACACATACCTATCCCAGTAATTTAATTACGGTGGCAAGGTTACATTTTAGTGCATTACTCGACCCTCCATAAGTGCTCATTATAAGCAACGTATGACTAAATCTCACAACATTACGAAATTAATAAAATTTCCCAATTACATATTGATGTATCATATCAGTTTATTGGGTTCATGCATACATGGGATGTTCATAAACACAACGTTTCCATAACTCCAAACAATAAATATAACTAATCGTTCTCGTGTCGTGTCGATTCTTTAAGTTTTGGTCCCCGAAGGTCTATTCGACATTGGATTAAACATATAAACTTCGATACGGTCTAACGAGTATTTTAATCAACCTATGGAACTCTCGTAACATTTAATACGGTAGTACATATTAAGGCACATGCAATTCTCAACATAAATTCAGGTCGATTCTGGATGGGCATTAACACTGCCGTATGGTTGAATTATTCATACCCTTCATATCATGAACGGTGGTCCTTGGGGTTAACATGACACCCGTGACTGCATCTCTGCATCTCATTTAATTTCGACAAAGCCTTGGTTGTACAAACATTGTCACACCCTTACATATGCGTTAGTCTTTCAACCACTTATAACGAGTTCCGGTACTACCAATCATTTTCTTTTCACCAATACTTATGATTGTAGACTACGCATAACATTTCATACTTCGTTTTATTTTCGTTACCAAGTATCATTAATGTATTCCTTTATACAAGTGAAAGCCCATAACACTCACATAAACAACATTATATAAGAGAAATGCACAACAATACAAAGGGAGGTGCAATTCCCTGCAATATGAGTCTACCCGAATCTTCACTTTTACAAAGTACAAGTTAAATCTTGGGAAACCCCAAATTTACACTTAGCCAATTTTCAACTTTGGAAAACTCGGTTGCCCAGCTCATTAGCACCACCTCTGCACGGTCAGCGCACAACTCTTCAACCCTTCGTTTACCTTGTCGCACGACCGTGTTGGTTTCCCAATTCGGGCGTGTCTCCAAGTTGCCACACATGGGTGCCTCTGCCCGAGACATACCTCTATTCACAATCTCAATACTTCACCAAAAGTCACACCGTGCACACTTGCACGATGGGCAGGCGCTCACCTGAGTCACCCAAGAACCCATGCCAAGTCATCACACAAATCGGGCGCCCACCAACGTTTCACCGTCGGGCGCTCCGTCGCATAACCCGGGCGCCACACACCCGTGCACACCCTCACCCAACCATCAGACGCTCCTATCCGCGCCCTCGCCCAACTGTACGCTGTCATCGTGCGGCCCTGCCCAAGAGCGGGCGCATCTCTAAGTTCTACGCCTTTATGCCTTGCTGCACCCACACACTAGATTGCGCCGTCCTTATGAGCGAGTTTTTTTTATCGTTGAGCGATGATGGAATGAGCTCCAATGCTCTCCCAATATATATGGGGCGTAGGGTGAGGTTGCAGCTAACCAGCTGACCTGCCCACGCCATCGCAATACTTCAAAATTCAAGTCAGCTTCCTTCCAAACGCTCCCCAACCTCTGTCGACTTCATACGTTTGTTGGTCAGCCTCCATAACTCCTAAATCATGCTCCACGCATAGATATCAGCTCACCCTTCTCTTCCTTATGCGCATTATCTCCATCGCACATGAAGTCGTGAGCTCGCACCCGTTCAACCTGGTGCTCATTCGATCTTCTAACCGTGTGCCCTCTCCATCCGGTTACGGTCATTCATCGGTGGAATCGCAGGTCCTTACATCCTCCTCCACCTGAAGTCATTGTGATCCTCGACAACATACCATCCTGGTAACCATCCACCAAGATCAATAACAACTGTCTCATCCATGATGTCAACTCCTCCACATACTGCAAACATCTCTACATCATATGTAGAACCATTGTCTCCATCATGTCTCGTCCTGGCAACCGTCTGTCACCAAGATCACCATACCGAAGTATACACCCCATCGATATGTCATACATCGAAAATCATCTCAATCCATGACTATCGATCACCTTGTCACAATCTCCACATGCTGCTCCCCATCGTGGAAGGCTAATCCCTCCATCTCAAGCTACATCATGAAACCTCTCGTGTCGACCTCATCACGTGTCGTCCTCATGTGAACTGCTGCCATGATACTCCCACACAATGCTAACACATCTCTGTACATGTAGGTCCCCATGTCTGAACTAGTTTGGTAGCTAATCCAACTGCCACGCTCAAACCATGAGAATGCACATCCTCATGCCACCATCAGTAATTTCTCAGAACATCTCGTCACATCCTCAACTCGATCAAGAATCCATCTCCATATAAGTGTATGCCATGCCCAGGTCCATGAAGTAGTCCTCATCTCATTGCAACATGCTGTCCATGATGCTTGGTAGCAATGTGCTTCCTAAAATCAGCCACATCTATCCCAACATCATCATCATATGTGTGCCTCCTCAATATGAAGAGACTCTCATCAAACTCTGACTCTCGATGTGCCACATCCAGGTCCATGAAGCAACCTTCATCATATCTGCAATGCGCCATCCCTCAAGTCTGCCATAGAAACAAGTTTCCACTTGTCTCATCTCCCATGTGCTACCCACGATCATAGATCAATGAGCTCCCATGTGTCAAAAGTTGTTGAGTCTCGGCTCACCCATGCCCAGTGTTGTACCAAGGCATCATCATCGTTGTAACTCCATCACTTCAAAGTGTCTCATATCGATCTCCACATCAAGTCACTTTCCAAGCCATTCCATTATATGTACTTGAAAGTATGATTCCCATCCTGCATCAAAGTTTCTAACCTCAGCTCCTCAATGCATCAGATCTCGAAGTCCACCATATATGAAGTCCCTAAAAGTCACAACCTCATGTCATGAGCTCCATGAGTCCTCTCCAACCAACATCTGAGCAAGCATACAAGTCTCAGCCCAAAGGTCTCTGCAAGATGCCTTAGATCTCCATGTAGTAGGAATGCTCACAACTCCATCCAAGTCCATGGCCTTGTTGTACATAAGTGCACAACCTCTCCATCGGCTCATAACTAAAACATCTCCATGTCACACCAGCAAATCCACCTGCACAACATCCTTGCCTTCACACTCCTCATTGGATGCCCATAAGTGACACCTCTACAAGTGCTCCTGCATAATGTCCCTACATAAGACTGCCATGCTCCATGTCTCCAACATGATGTCCATGACTAATTTTCCCTTGTAGTCCAACCAAGTAGACCCATCACCACATTCGGTCATCCTCATCCAAGTTGCAATCTTCGGTCTAGTGAACTCGGTCGGGAGGACTAGCTAAATATGTTGGTCAGGGATGAACAAATGCCACTTGAAATCGTTTGGTGAAGTGAGAAAAAATGATATGCAAGTGATCTCCTCAATGGTAGTGGGCACCCTCCTCATGCATCAACACTCACGTTACAAGCCACCTTTAGATAAAAGAAAATTTAAACAGAAGCATAGAGACAGACTCACAGTGGTGTAGTTCAGAGGTTTATTGGGATAGTGACCCTTTCTTGCTTGCGCGGGGATTCTCAAGATGAAAGAAACAAAAGTTTCATTGATGTTATCCCTTTATGTTCCTTAGTATAGAATGTAATATGTTATTTTAGTAATTTTAAACAACCTCATCCATTTTTCACTTAGAGTTCATGTAATTCACGTAGAAAAGTTACTTACCTTTTCCTCCACCAATGTTTTTGCGTATACTTGTCGCTTTTTGTTCCTTATTATGGAATGTAATTTGTGTTTTCATTGAGTTTTTAAACAACCCCATCTGTTTGTTACTTAGATTTCATGTAATTCATGTGGAAAAATCACTTACCTCTTCCTCCACTAGTGTTTTTGCATATACGAGGAGTTGGGTAAGCTTGTGCTTTGATTTTCTCAATTCAACTTCATATCTTATGAATTGATATGTACTAGAATGTTCTTAATATATATTTATATTCAAATTCTATAACCCTTCAATGTATTTCTCAAATATTTGGCATTCCTTTCAAATCAAATTGGGCGTAGTCAAAGCATTTAGGAATGTCAATTTCAAATTTCCTTATGAAGGTTGAGGTATGGATAAAATCTATAGACAAAATGAAGAGGAAAATGTAGCATTTGGGAATGAAATGGCTTATTTTGTTTGGAGGGTGACATTAATTAATTCAATTCTCTCCACCCACCCCTTATACCAACACAGGATTGTGAAAGCTCCAGCTAGGATCGAAAATAAAATTGAGCTAATCATAACCCAGTTCCTCTAGCAGGGAGGTAAAACAGAGACAAGCAAAATCAGTTTAGTAAGTTGGAATCAAGTAATAGTTCCTTATGCCAAAGGAGGAATAGCCATCCAACATTCAACTTTGATGAGCTAAGCTTTCGGAGAAAAACTCATATGGAGGCTAATAACTCGAGAAGCTTCATGGTGGAAGAAATTTTCGAACATAAATACATTAGTACCCCATGACATTAGCTTCTTACATCCCAAATTCCTAATAGACCATCTTCGCAAATTTGGAAGCTGTGCAAAAAATCTCTTCCCCTTATAGAAGCCAATTATTCTATAATCCCTTGGGGAGGATAAGAAATAAACATCTGGATAGATAGAATAATGGGTAATCCTTCTTTCTATTCCTTACAAGACATTCATGATCTCAAGATCCGGCTTAAAAATAAAGGCATTTTAAAATTGGATCAAATATCTTCTTGGAATCAATATGAAAATACATGGGATGGATGGAATATTCTCGTTGTCCCCCTGAGCTTCTCCATCAAATGAATCTCCCCCTCCACCATCTCAAGGGAGACACCCCTATTCGTTTTAGGCAAAAAGACAGTTTAAAATGGAACCCAATTGGAAGAAACTCTTAAATAAAATTTAGATATGGAAAATTCCAAGATGGTCTTGAACAAAAACCCATATTGCCCTTTGGAAAATTGTTTGGAAATGTGAAAGTCTCCCCAAAATCAAAGTTTTCATACACACAATGCTGAAGGGGAATATTCTCACAGCTGAAAATCTCGGAAAATAAGGCATTCATGGCCCTTCAATATTCCCTTTTGTTTTAAATTTGAGGAAACCATTCTACATATTTTCATTTCATAAAAAATCTCAAATAATTGTTGGGAAGCCTTCGTAAGTCCTCTCCAAGTCCAATTAATTTCCACTCTTAGCATATCTGAATTCTTTGTTAATTGGAAACTCAATTATCCTCATTCCTTCAAAAACAAAATCATGTTCAAATGCTTTTGAACTAGCCTCCTGACCTTTTTTATGTTGGCCACTCTGGTTAGCAAGGAACAAATATATATTAAAAAAAAAAAAGCCTGAAACCAGGAAAGTCTTCGCTAAATATTGGAGTCTTTCCATGAAAACCATTTCTCCAAAGGTAGCAATGAAATAGATATCAAGCTATTACAAAATGAAGAGAGACATTGGTTTAACTTTGTCTTGGATAGATCACCCCACATCGTTTTTTTTATCGATGAGAAATATTCTCAGTTCAATTAATTGGAAGGTGCATTTGAAAGATTAAGCTTTCAGAGATTGGCTAAAACCTCTCGGGTGGACCTGCCTCTTCTTTGATGTTGCCTCTAAATCAAATCTCAGTCGATTTGATGCTGGTGGTTTCATTATTGATCATTTGGGATTAGAATCAGTGTCATTAGAGGGGGGGTTAGGTATTGAATCTAGCAATAGGGATTAGGCCTATGGATTCCTTCTGGGTGCTTAGAGATCCTTGTGAGTGCAATTTAAAAAATCTGATAGTGATTAGAGATTCATCCATTCTCATTCATCAAATGGTCAAAAAAATGATTCCTAAAAACATTGACCTTCAGAAAATAGTCTCCCAAATTTGTCATCAAATAAGGAATTTTGGGGTGGTCTCCTATTACAATGTATTTAGATAAAATAATGGCATGGGGGATGGAATTGGAAAACAATACAAGTTGCAGACCCGAAGGAGAGTCCAAGATCAACGAGGATATTTTTATCAAGTATATTCCAATATTTCTTACTTGATCACGTGCAAGAAAGGACTCAAGTCATAATCATTTCATAATTTTGACCTTCCCACTCTAGTGACAGGCCCTTCAGAAACCGTCAGCATATCCTTATCGATAAAAGCTCAATTTCCAACTGGATAGGAGTATCTTCTCAAAATATTCTTCTTTTCAATTCACTTAGATCACAATTTTTCACTTGACTCTTCATATAATTCTCATGACTATGTCCTTCTCTCTCCCTTCCGTAGATTATCCTCATTGCTCCTTATCAATCCCATTATCTCCTCCAACA